>DWLO01002157.1:0-13116 GCA_018245335.1 Dalla quadristriga | reverse complement strand
AGTTGAGATTAATTGCGGAATGCTTTATATAGAAGTTATATCTAATATTAACAAAATGCACAAATTTTTCTACTTAGGGGCATGACAGTGCCACCGCCAAGACAATGATTTCTTAAAATCGCTCTAGTGCGTGTATTTATACCTTTTATCTTCTTTATTAAGACCGCCCTTTGTAAAACCTAGATTTAGGCACACAATAAAGAACAAATAATAATAATAACACTTGAGAGTTCTTTTTAACTTAAATACATAAATAAACGCTTACACACTCACACATTAGGATTCCCTGTGATGCGGGTGGCGAACACATATAAAAAACAACACAATTCTGCACACCCAAGACCCGAGTACAAATATTTTCTGCCAAAAATATTTATATAATATATATAGAATATATATAGTTGCGAGCGTGCTTATTACGGGCGTATTTTATTTTGAAGGTTAAAAAAGACTATTTTAGTATCAGCTGAATCAATTTATTAGTAATTTGCTATCTATTTTTGAATAAGTTTGTTTGTACAGTAGTGCGTGTAAGTTTAATAATAATCTTGTTGCTAGTATGCTTTGCCTTGCCTATTTGGGAGACAGTGAATAGTGCGGTGCTACAAGAGCATTCTAACGGAGGTTTGACTCAAAGTCAACGGAAAAACAGCAGGAAGATGTTTGCTACTCACCAGGCTGCAATAGTCTGACGTCGAGGATCTTGTCGACCTGCGAATTGTAAGCGGTGATATGGAACACGCACTCCGGCGAGTCCTGGATGCAGGTGATGTTCACTGGCACCAGGTCCTCGGACACCTGCTGCCACTTCACCGTGCCAGCGCCGCTCGCTGACACGTGGAATACCTCCGCCCATAGTCTGTAAAATACATATAGTTACTTATACTGTCGTTAAACCAGACAGTGATGGAAGTCAGTTCCATCAGTCTCAATAGTATAAAAATATTCGAGAAAACCATAAATCAAACCTACACAACCTACAAACCCATATAACAATACACATTGGTATGCATACTGAACCTTGGTGCGGTGTAGTTTGAGCAAAGAGATCTGCGCGACTTTTTTTATTTTGAACTGCTGAAAATCACTCGTAATCTTTCAAAAGATTGTACATGGAAATTCTGCTGTGTCTGGAACGCTAATCTGGCTTACTTGGCTTTAATTATATTAATCAGAATAAATTAAACTACCCATTCGTGTGAAATGAATGTTTTCTGTGCATTTTAATGAGGTGGGTTTGATTTATTTATTTTTAATTATAACTAGGTATGAATACTACATTATGTTAATATGCCCTGTCCCGGTACATGACATGACGAACTGTGGGCATATCCTTATGTTGTCTGATTTTGAACGCAAAAGATGTGAGAACCTCACTGGAATCTGGAAGGAAATCGGTTATCCTTAACAAAGCTTTTAATCTATGAATTTCAATGTCTCATAATGTATTTTGTAGTTCTTTGTATAATGTAAGTTTCTATATCTTCGCTTCTTACACGGATGCAAGAATTTTATCGACCCAGTTCGTCAGTTCGTGGAAGTCTCGGGCTGGGTAATTTAATACGTTGAAGCTTGTTTATGGCACTATAAATTTAAACTACTGTAGTGCAATAGCGTAGCTGGTAATCCCCTTCGCTCATACAGACATTAAAATTTATTAATAGAGAAAAAAAAGTCATCAGGAGTCCCTTAATGCGTTTTTGTGTTTGTATTCCAATATTTTATACATTTATCTTTACTAAATATAGTAGTATATTTAGTTTTATATTGAATTGACCTAAACAATCTAGGTTTATACTATCCACGGTTAATAATTATTGGTTCTTGGTATATTCTTCTTGATATGCTTTAATCAATAAAAAGTAAGACCAGGTAATTTTTGCAATTTTGGTAAACAATATATTTTGTAAGTCATTTCTTTTTCAGGAAAACCGTACATGTACAGAGTACGTATAAAAATCATAGCATACAAGAGATTGTTGGCAAAATAAATTATATTTTGTAATGGTCTCAATATACGAGTACTAATAACATTATGTACAACTTTGCTTTGCCCGCGTAAGTTCGTTATTCTATACGAACTTCAATCCCTTTCTACACCCTGCTGTAAAAAAATATTATTTAAAACGCTTACACACATCACACCCCCGCACTAGGATACCCAGTAATGCGGATGGCCGACACACACAAAAAACAAAACAATTTAACGCCGAAGACACGAATACAAACATTAATCTGCCAATAAATGTCTGCGTCAATCCGTTGTTGTGTACAAAACAACACACGAGAATGTCAAAAATTTATAATTGATAGTTACTGACATACATTCCAAGACGTTCGGTGTGTGTGTGTGGTGTTCTGGTATTACAGTATACAATGTAAATGCTGTAACCACGTTGGAACGACTGAAACTTACAAAATAACTGCTATTTTTGGCATTTTTAAGCATTGGCCTAGAGTCCCTGAGTTGAACTTAAATTTTAATTATAACAATATAATAATTTACTTATAACAGTCCCTCACACGGTCTTATTTGAGTTGGTGGGACTGCATGCTCGTTTGCATATTATATAAGAAAAACAAGGTAGCCCAAAAACTTCCAACAAGGCTAAACAACTATTATCTAACAATAACAACCTAAATCGAACGTTTTACGTGTCTTTCGAATAAAGAGGAGAGTAATATTGCTGTAGCCATTATCAATCCAGCACCAAATTGCGCCCGACGTTGCTAAACTTTGTCTATCACCGAAGACTTGCAAAAGCCACTGGTCTGAAGTTAATATTCTCAAAACTAGTCCGTAACTTCGTCAGGAGTTCAGCCATGGGGTTATGCATAGCGGTACGACTTGAAGATGATGAGACTCCAGAGCCCGCCGAGAGCTTGCTGACCATCATGCGTGTTTTACACTTTTAATTTTTTTTTATTAGAATAGCGAACGATCAGGCACCAGGCACCAGACACCCATATACATCTGTGACACACCTCGAATAGGAGAGTGAGAGGGACTGTTTGTATGTTGGTTAGTCCTGTTAATATTAGGTGTTAATAGGAATTTTAATTTGTAAGTATTCGGTAGTTATATTAGGTTTGTGGTAGATTTGACTGTGAATGAACGTTAGTCCTGTTAGTAATCTAGTAAAGTTCAGTTGTAAGTCTGTAAGTAAAGTTGTAACATTTGGTCAGTTTGGTACATATGGCCATTATCTTGGGATTGCAAAAGTAATTTGGAGTGGGTTTAATATTTTTTTTTAAATAAATGTTAAATAATAATCATGGTTGTCGTACCTCAATAGATGTCCGTCACGTCGTCGGGAGTTCTGCCACGGGCTGTCTTCATAGCGGTACGCCTTGCGGATGATGGGCGCGCAGGAGCACGACGAGAGCTTGTTGCCCATCGTGCGTGTTCCGCACTCGGCGCACTGAACTATGCTGCCTATGGACAAACGGTGAATAAGAAAATAGGCGCTAATGAATAAAGTGTTTTTGTATTGTATTTTATTTGTATTGGAACGAATAAACGTTATATCCCGTTCCCAAGTAGTCAGGAAGTTAGAGAGTAGGAAGAAGTATATATTTTTCTAGTATTTATAGTAGAAAACGGGTATGCAAAACGTTGGGTGTTATGTGATCACTGCGCACAAGGGTCACACACTATGTCTGACATGTTCAAGGTCGGTCATAGTTGCATTTCTATTTCTAAGGACTAAGATGGCCTCCTTGTGTCTTTGCCGTTTACTCGTAATATACCTGCAACCACACCCATCTAACTGAAGGCAGCTATTGCTTCATGGTAGAAACAGGTGTGTACTTAAGTGCTAAGTGACTGCCGGTGATTATCCCTTATTTATTATATGCGGCCCAGTGGAAGGCGAATGGGAGTGCCCACGGTTGAAGCTCTAAGAGCACTGCGTATTATCCCTATAGTTATTTTGCACTACACAATACAAGTAGCGTTTACTTTACACCAGTTTAAATACTACCAGCAGTCTCGTGATGTCATCAGGTGCCATCGAAACGTGTGAAAGAGTGCCCGCGGTCAGGCTGCGTACTGAACCCGTAGTTATATTATACCAGCTGTTTGCTGCAACCTTCGTCTACATTAAATTTATGATGTTGCTATTCCCTCGAAATCAGTACAAATAACCGGGTTTAAAAGTTTCCTATGACCATCTCCATAACTCAAACTACCCCTCTAACAAAATCCAATAATATTGGTTCTATGTCTATGCTGTGAAGCCGTATCAAACAAACAAAATTCCCATTTATAATATTAGTAAGAATTAAGATAAGATTACACAATCAGATATATAGATCGCTTTACACCTTTTGAATTATTGCCTGTGGTCCCGCGATGTCACAGGGTGCAATCGAATCGCGATAAATGCACGCAATTCAGGGTCTGCAAGGCTGCGTACTGAACCCCATGGTTATGTTATACTATTCTAGGTTATTTATTTAAACTTAACTGCGCAGAATACAGTAATAGAACAAAAGGCGGACTTATGCGTACACTATACATGTAATGTTCACATTACACTCTATGAATTATTACCCGCGGTCCCGTGATGTCACCAGGTGCCATCGGAACGCGAGAGGGAGTGCCCGCGGTTCAGGCTCTGCGAGCGCTGCGTGCCGTGTCTGTAGTGATGTTTCACGCCATGCTGAAATGTACAAAACACAATTAAAATGATTTTTAACATTGACATTTAAATGTTGTTACAAATAACACGCACACACGTACACCACACCAATAAGTAGCTATTCCAATTTAAATAATTTCAGTGCATGCATGGTGCTGCATGGGACAGAACTTTCTGTAGTGTTGTTTTATTATAATTGAACATTTACTTTCACTTTTACCTGCCTCATAAATAAAATGCAAGCTTCATACATACATACACACCCAGGGATTATATTAATAGATTAAATTATTGTTTTCGTACAATAACTAACATGTTGTTATTATTATTTATATATTTTCTGATTTCGTTACTTATAATAAAGTAGGTAAGCATTATAAACATCATTTAATAAAAACGCATGCAGGTACAGGAAATCGACGCACCACTCCTAGATTTTTTCAAATTCCATTATTTATAACTCATTAACTTTCGTTAAGTACCGCAGTAGTCCGATCCGCAGCTACAGGTTAATTTGTTTTGTTGAGGATTTATACTGAATCATTCATAGCAAATTAAAAACTAATAACGTTAAATGGACAATTACAATGTGTATGAAGCCAATCGAGTGACAAATTTAATGCTATGAAACTCAATTTTACTGTCGCGTTTTGGTCGGGTTCGGTTGCCTCAGTGGTGTGAAGACTTTCCCTACAATTTTCTAAAGTTACCTATCCTACATCACAAACGGTCACATCAATGGAGAACAAAATGATCTGGTAAGGTAGTGTAAATGTCAAATGAAGTGAACATGCATTGTCTGTAATGTGGGACAAAAAATATTATCAAAGATGTATTAAACATCATTTATTTATTTAGTCATACAACATTATTTATGTGCCTCTCGTATGTACGAGTATGTTTAAATTATTCTATTTTAAATTTTTTTCACATTCTGCACGTATTTTCATCCCAATTTGTTTGGCATAATTGAATAATAGGCATGTTCAAATCATATTTGCATAGAGTATTTGCAGATTACGCAAACTTTACGCAAATTGTCCATTCACACACAGTGTATTTACGATCAATGTTGACTTGCTTTATATACCTGTGTATGCTTCAACGATTTGTTTACACACGACTCAGAGAGTGTCTTGTTTCATTTCAATAATGTTCACTTCGTTACTTTTAAATACACTTTATTCCTGTATGACGCACTACTAGAGCAAATGCTAATATTCATGCATATTCACCGATTTGTTTAAATTTTAGATATTGGCACTGATAAATATTGATGACTCTATAAACTTGTTTACTATTCGAAAGTTTCAAAACACTAAGTCAGGATATGGAAAAGTCTTCTGGACTGTCAATATTGGATTTTCTTACACGCGTGGCTTAGAAGCCCTATAAGTTAAATAGAGCGTGACCACGCCTCCTAGCAAGCTATCAATCAACTGTTTTCAATTGTATGTAAACAAGTGTTCTTTTTAAAGGAATAGCAACATTTTGATTATAAATGATTATGTTAGTAAATGTAAAAGTAAAATGGGACGCATAGATTGTACAAAATGTTCTTTGAAATCAACATAGGGAATAAAGTATCAAACAGTTTGCAATCACTTAATAGATATTGATTTTCAGCCGGGCGCTTAAGTCTATGCTATCAAATTGTAATTAAAATTCAAGAGGCGCATTTCGATCTCTCCGGTGAGTTTTCAGTCATGATAGACTAATCTATATATATAAAATGGGTCAGCCCAGTTTGTTGTTCAACTACACTACACTATTCAGCCGTACTAGGTCTCCGAGGTAGAGCTCGAGATATTTTCCCTCTACTTGGATTTACAGTACTTACTTATGTATGTATGTCAGTAATGTCATATTGTACCTAATTGATGAATACTAAAACAAAACTCAAGTACTCTCATTATATACTAATGATATATTACATACAGAATCATGGATTGAAATACATACAAATCACAAATTTAGTGTAAATCTGATCGCTATCACACATTAATTTACAAACTATTCAAACATTAGCTAGTGTTAAGTAATTACAATCTGAACAAATCATTTTATTAATGCCTTAATATATGACTTCAAATAATTATTTAAAATTTTATTTAAGGAATGTGTGTGCATGCTACGTAAAATGGATATTTTTACTGTGCATAATTTCTTATTTTATTTAAATAATTATTGCCAATTTAGACTTAGATTTAAAGGCGTGAAATGTCCACAAAACAGACATCACCAGGAGGAAAGGGATACAAACACTCCATGTGCAAATTATAAGGGTATTACGAACCTCGAAGTTGTTCCAATTTTGCGCAGAAAATTTTGCTGCCTCCACGCTTTCTTTTGCACCCATAGTTATAGTGTTGTGAAATCACTCGTATGAACTATGACAATTCGGTTTCGATGCGAATGCTCTGAACGTTCGTGACACTAGATTATGTGTGCTACGATTGTGCTCTCTGGGGAGAGTCGGGTTGAATAAGCATTAATATACCTCTATCGCTGCTCGTTCGAAATGTTAAAAATTCACGGCTCCGAATAGAATATGAGGGGAGTATGTTGCAGCGAGCGAGCGCGCAGGGCGGCGCGGGTGCAGGCGCGGCGTGTAAACACCGCCAGCTGGCTCGACTCGCCTCGGAGGCGCCGCAGCCCGACCCGAGGCACGCGGTCCCGATCGACCTCTGCACGGCCGCACCGCCTCGTCCACCTCCCTGCGCGCTATCCACCACGACCCAACCCAGTCGCACGACCGATAACTACGTTGTAATATGTTAAAGTGCGCAGAATTTCATATGCAGCGGCACGGCAAAGCGACCGACACGATGAGGCGACACCGGCGGCTCGGGTAAACGTCAGAGCGGACTGGGTCGCGAGCGGGAGGCGAGCGTGCGTGGCGGTGTCGCGCACGGTCGCCGGCCGCCGCCGCGCACCGACCGCCCGCCGAAAGCCGAGACGCAGCGACGCCCAAACCTAGCTAACGATACGGCGGCCAGCGCCCAACGTTTTATCTCCTTCGAATACTATCCTCCTAAACTGGTACACCTATAAAAAATATTCAACTTCGTCCTTGCGATCGAAAAAGCACAAGCGATTGAGAATCTTCAGTTTGCACGATTAAAATGACGCATACAAATAACGTTAGTAATATGTATTGAGATTAAGGAGATCATCAATGGACGTTCGGAGCGGTGAAGCGAGGGGCGGGAGATGCGCGCGCATTCTGCCCGAGACATTCGATTTTGGTCCATGACTGTGTGATGCTTACTGTGGCCCACCGGGTGATTTAATAGTTCGTTCTAGACTATGACACGGCAGGCGAATCCTTATTCAATTAAATTTATGAAATCTGCACCTCCACTATATATTTAAAATTGATATATAGGCCAAGTTAGTTTAAGGTACTCTTAACGTAATCAACTAGGACACGTGTACGATTCTGTAAATTTATCCTATATTCACGCATTGTTACGCATTGTCTTTTTGCTAAGGCATGGATACGGCGTATTATACGTAGGTGTATTCCAATAAGAACAAATAAATCATTATCACAACACATCACCGGCTCACTACCTACTGAGCACGGGTCTCCTCTCATGATCCTAAGGGTTAGGCCATGTTCTACCACAATTTTTTTTAGGTTATCAATCTACCAAACGGGCATGCAGCCCCACAAACACTGCCGCCCTTGAACGTCTGTGATAATCCTCGAATAGGGACTGTGCGAGGGACTGTTAGTTAGTTAGTTAGTCTGTTAGTATTAGGTGTTAATATGAATGTTAGTAGGTTAGTATTCGTTAGTAATAGGACTGTGGGAGTTAGGACTAAGTAAACATTACTAAACGTTAGTATTTGTCCTATGCGAAGATGGCCACGGATGCGTTACTATCCCTGCGATGTGTGATAGTCACCTCTTGTATAAGTTTAACCGGCATCCACAATTTTCCGACCCGAACATAATTGTTGAAAAACATCTATTCCACGGCAGAAATGGGTGTGGACTTGTATTTGAATTCGGACTTCCGAAGTAAAATGTCGAGATTCATGTCATCCAGGCTTCAATACCTCAGTTCTCTTTCATTTTAGAGTAAAAACTATCTCAAACAAAAACGTAACTGAATACATGCGATATGAAATTCAGCCTAACAAAGTAGTGATAACTACACTGCGACCAAGTCTGCTCTTCCTTTAGTCCATAACCTCATTTCATTCCTACTTTCATGAGAGACAGCTTTCTTAGTTTTGAATGTTTTATACCGGATACCGTATACTGCCCGTTTGATTTCCTCGTCATTATTTTATTACATTAAAAGAATACTTTATTTTCATCTAGTTGGTCAACAAGTTAAGATTAAATAAACGATCAGTTGACAAAATAAAATCATCACAAAACATGAAACTTACATTAGTTGGATGTTTTAATGTTCAATTATATTTTTTATGTGGTAGAATCAGTTGTGAACAGAGGGAACAGGACAGGCTTGGTGGCGTCACTTAGTAAGAGGCCTATGGCCAGCAGTGAACTTCTAAAGGCATGTGGTTGGATGAGCTATAATGGCACGATAGACCTCTTGAACGTGTTCTACTACTGAAATAACATTAAGTACCAACTTATTATCTTGCACTCATCGCCTTATATGAATGTTATTATTTCATGTTGTAGGAAAATTATGGTAAACTTTCATGACCTGCTAAATATCCACCTTTCTTGGTCTCTTCGTAGTTTCTTCCGCCCAGGAGCCAATGGCTGACTGATTTCAACACCACAAGAGTGTTATTTGAATTTGATGAGTGGTAATGTCGACTGTCCGGTGGATTTAAATTGCTCCTGCTGCGTCTTCCTACTGGTAGGACTGTTCACCCAAGTAATTACATTATACAGGAGTAGTGCTTACAATTGAGTGTATCTCTGTCATTTCATTAGGTTTGTCTTTAATTTAACGCCGCAGTAAAAATCAGTCGGCATTTGTACACCTTATAAGTAGCTTAGTGTTTTCTTCCTACTATTATGGCTTCTAATACTAACCGATTTAGCACACAATTACTGATCATCTTTACAACCACCTCCCCGGGCACAATATGTAAACATTGTTACAGTAAGACTATTATCCTACGAATCTACTTAAATACTTATCATGGCTGTTTCCCACCGCTTTGCACACTGAAATTAACACTCGTTATATATCTTTGTATTAAGGGTAACAGTCAGGAATATGTGATAACAGTTCAGGGATATTTAAGGAACTTCCCGGGAAAATCGAATATAAAATAAATTAATTTTTATAAAATACTATTTCAAATGAATCGTAGGTAATAGACGTACATATAATATACATAACATAATTTAAATTTGATTTTCTTTGAAGATTTTCTTAAATTTTATACTATATCGATACTTTCCCACAATTTGTATACTTTTGGCTTTAGTTAGATACAAACTAAGAAAGTGAAGAGATAACAATAAATACGCCTGGCTTCAGAAGAGCATAAATAATCGTTCCTAAATCAATGTATTAAAATAAATTGAAACAAAACTTGCTTAGCTGCGAGCAATGACAAAATGAAATACTGCGGGAAAATTGTTACTGGTTATTGGCGCACAGCAGTGGCAGATCGAGTATGTATCATTGTCTTACTTTACTATTCCGACTGATTGCATCCGAGAGCAATTTCCTTGTTTCTTCAAAGTAGCTTCTCTGTGCTTTATTTATATAGACGGCAAATGAATTGATATGATAAACTAAACCACTTTTGAAATCGTTATTTATAACCACATCATAGGGAAAATATGATAATAATGCGGTTTCGGTTATAGAATTCCACGATTTTCAAAGAGCAGAATTAAGTTAAACGATTTCGGTACGAATTTTGAAGATCGAGATCGTCATTGATATCGATGTTTTGACCTATTCCGACTATTTGGGTCATGTGCATAAGCAAAGCATGTATGTGTGTGTATGCCTTTTTTTGTTTCTTACGCTTTCTTTAGAATAAAACGGCTAACTTGATGATCAAAACGAAAACATAAAAATAGGACACAAACGAAAAATTTATGTAACATTACTCGTAAATTCCTGACTGCAGAACTTTGTTTTCTTTTTAATTTGCTTCGTGTAGACCCATTTGATTATTATTTTTTCTTTTTATTCTGTATTTTAGTGTTTTTATTACAAATAAACTGCTACAAAGCAGAACTATGTAACCTTCTTTATTGTGACCAATCTTATCTTAAAAGGATGTCCCTAGAAGTATATAGTGTAGTTAACAAAAATATGACATCTACGGGCTATCAAAATATTGTATTCTAAAGGTGTTTTCAATTTCCTTGTTTAGATTAAACACACCCTCGAATATATTTAGCTCAAACATTATATAGACATTATGGGGCATAATAGCTACGGTTTTATGCTTACAAATTCAACCGCTAGTGTAGTTAGTTAAAGGACAAGTAACTTGATTCGTTGACAGTAGCAGTTATAGTATAAAAAAACAGAGTATTAAATAAGTTGGTAGTAGTAGTAATTGATCATTCAACTCGTAGTCACCTGCATCCATTCATCAATTGAACTGTAGGAATAGGGCTGGTACTATAAGACAGTGCAGTTAGTTTAAATGATTGTAATAGAAATGTTAGTTAGGGATAGTTCAGTTAGTATCGGTCTTATTCGAGGCTGGTCACGAATGTCAGGTTCACGCGGGGAAATACCTGCCAGACCTGCGATAATCGTGGTAATAATTCCAACAATTGCGTTCCCGTCGGAAAAGTGTGCATGCAGATTACAATTATACAAGAGGCAACCACCTCAGTACAAATACTATCGATTACTAATGGGGATTACTAGTATTTGCTAACAGGACTCACTTATACTTCCTAGTGTAAGTGAGTGAACTGTGGATGCTAGGACAGCAGTCCAATGATTATTAGCGAATACGAACCAACTAATAATCCCATTAATGAACACCTTATTAACAAGACAACCTAACTATCTAACTAACGTTCCCTCGCACAGTCCTATTTTGGGTTTGTCTAAGATATCCAATGGTGGCAGTAGTTGGTGGGACTGCAGATTTGTTTGCTATTCTTATAATATTTAAAAAATTTATCATCTCACTAGAGGACTGTAATAGAATAGCGTGTATGGGTGAGCTTACTAACTACGGCTTTCTGAATGAAGATCAATTGACATATAGACAAGTAAAGCTTTTTGGCAGAAAAGGGTGTGGCTCTGGTATCGCCTCAAACGACCAGTGTAGATTCTTCCACCTGGCAATTTTAATTGTTTTCGGAATATTTTAAATGTCTAAAAAAAATCTCCCGTACAACGACGGAAGTAGAGTCAGTCGATGCGACAATATTTTTACTCATTAATCACTGAATTAATTTAATTATACTATAAATAATAATAATTATTATTAATAAATAAATAAACGCTGACACACTCCATCCCTGCACTAGGATTCCCTGTGTTGCGGGTGGCGGACACACACAGAAAACAACACACTTTAACACATCCAAGACCCGTGTACAAACATTTGTCTGCCAAATTACTGCCAAGTACGTACCTATTCGAGGTTTGGCACAGATGTCATGGGTGGCAGCGGATGGGTGGAGCTGCATGCTCGTTTGCTATCTTATACCCATAAAAAAAATGTTTTCCCAGACCGGGGATCGAACTTGGGACCCACAGGATCACTGACCAGTGCGCCATGGAGACGTCAATATACTATTATGCTATAATATACCTGCTTAAATTGTATTTATGGATGAAGCTTATATAAAAAGAATCAAACCCACGTTAAAATATCTCAAGTACGATTTCTAAAGCAATGTTGCCCTTGAAAAGCCGTAAACTTGCGTATTAAAAATATTATACAGCTATACAATTTAATAAATGGTCAAATATAATACAGTTAGTAGCATGTAAAAGTCAACAACAAAGTTAAAATTAATTTTCGTAGAGAGATGCTCCACTCAAGATCGGTTAACACTATTATATCGCAAAGCAGAATTGTCCGCTATGTTCGAGCTCGGCGTAGCTTCATATGCTAAACTATTCACTAGCAAGAGTGGAGCTAGCGTTGTAGTTTAATAACAGCAGAAGTAACTTGCGGCTCTGCTTTGTAAATTATTCTTAACTTGCCTTACTATATTTGTGTGCCAACGAATCACTATTATTCATTATTTATTGTACACAAGAAAAAATATACCAACCCGCATCGGAGCAGCAAGGTGGAATACGCTCTAGGCCTCCTCAGTTGTGAGGAGAAGACCCGTACCCTTCAGTTCGGTGACGTTGTAAAGTTCAGTAGGGCCAACCGCAACGGTCCATTCGAAAAAAAAAATCATTGGGCCACAGTGAATTGTTGCCAAAAATATACACTTTCAATAAGGAGAGGCGTTAAGAGGTGTTAACTCACCTTACGGTTGTTTGGAAGAAATCGCTACTTAGCGATAAGACCGCCTTTTGTA
>DWLO01002156.1:0-13117 GCA_018245335.1 Dalla quadristriga | reverse complement strand
CGATGTTTTCCTTCACCGAAAGCAGATGATATTCAATTACTTGATACGCACATAACTTAGAAAAGTCATCGGTGCGTCTCCCAAGGTACGCCACAGTAACTTAACTGTTGTACCTACGGAAAAACGTTCTAAAGAGACCCCCCTTAACTTTATTTTTTCTTTTCGTATCTTATGTATTTGCGTTTTTGTAGCTACAACTGTTACTGCCCCGTATCAAAAATTAAAAATCTATTCTGTATTACGAGTATGCCATGTTCGTAACCAAAAAGATGGCTAGTATTAACGAAACATTAACACAAAAAATTATCAAAGCGCGTTCCAAAACTTTACTATAATGTACAATTTACTTATCAGTAAAATACATACTTCCGAGATTAACATAGACCCCTCGTGAGTTCTTGTAATGTGACGCCTGGAGCTACGAGGCGCATGCAGGTTGAGGTATCCGTAATTGTCACAAATTATACACCGCTGACGACCGATTCTCGTACTAAACACATTATCTCTAATTCGACATAGTTGGGCGATACGATTTTTGTCGGACACCGATCAATTAGCAAATGACGGAGTAATTACTAAACCACCGCACGCCACAACTCAAGATCGTCAGATCGATCGGACGACATGTTCGGAAAAATGTATAGTTCTTTTTTTTTCCGAATTCACTTTTGCTGTTGGCCCTACTGGCCTTTCCAGCTTCACCGAACGGGTATAGTACTCGTGGTCCGTTCTTATCCCATCTTAGTCGGACCAACAGGATTTTTTTTTTATTTAGTCCGATCATGTGGACTAAGTAGTCTGACCAAGTGCTCGAAGCGATTTTTTTGAATGGACTGTTCTGCTCGTCCTACTGGCCTTACCAAACGGGGTGGCGAGCTAGGAGTTTGTGCTAATTCCAAGTAAGTTGCAGAAGGCCAGAAATATGGCAATAGATCAAGTCTGTAGGTAGTCGCTAAAGGTATTTTTAATGTTCCTTACAAAGGAATTTTAGTCAGGATGTCACCCGCTTCTATAAAAGCGTTGAATAGTTCTAGAGACGACAAGTTTGTATCGTTAGGCGACTCTATGACATTAATTAAAATAAAAACGAATACCGGGTCCATCGCTGTTCCTTTTAAACACTTTAATGGTGTTTAAAAACCAGCTTTTAACAAATATTACCACTAACGAGCCAAAACAGGAAGCTAAATAATCTTTTTGCTGGGCATCGTTAAATCGGAATGTATTCTCCAATCACCTGTGCCTACGGATATTGCTTATGAGGTAAAACGGAGCCGATGGCCGTTTAACATGCCTTGGCATTTTCTAGAATTACAGCCACTTCGAAAGGTCCCAGAGATTCTTCTTTTGGTTTAAGCTGTAACTGTGTTGCCGGCTTTCGAGGAAAACTGCATTTATTGGATAACCTCAGTGATCCGTGTCGTTAGGTAACGGCGGAAAAAATTGGTAAGGCGCGTTACGGAAGCGACGTCATGATGAGTATGAGTAAACGTAGAGAAAACGTACTCTAAATTAATAAAATAAAAATAGGCATACGCCTTAAACTGTGTACTAAGTTGCACTAAGTTAGCGTACCCTCTGCAATACCTGAGAATGTTATCAAAATCCATTTAGCGAATTCAAATTCATTCAGAGATTTCACAGAATATTCGCTACAAAAAAATGTAGACCGACAAAAATTCTAAAAAAGGTTGATTATGTTTAGTTTTCATATAAATAGCATATTCCATTTAATTTATTGATCTTAACTGTCATATCACAGACAGACACTCCAATTTTATTTATTGGTAAAACAAAACAAGGTAGACCATACTAGTATAGCAACTGAGACTGGATATGTTATTTTTACTTTCAATGTGTATTGTTATTACATACAATTCCAACAATGTAACCTACCGATCTGCGAATGTTTTTATAAGACCCTACCCTAAAACTACAATACCTTAAACTGTTAGAAATACCTCTCCAACCCTCTCAAATATTTCCTACTTGCAATTTTCAATGAACATAGTAAATATTCAATTTGGCTTAAGTATCACAAGATTAGCAAGATTTTATTGTATAATGCTGTAATTATAACGCACTCTTAATGATATACAGACCTAATTAGAAACCGGCTCGAATTGAGTAACGCAGACTCACAGGCTTCTGTTAACGTCATCTATGAGTTCAAATTGAAATCACAACGAAATTCGCCTTCTTTATTGACACAACGTAACATGGGTCTCTTTCATTCTAATGTCTTTTTGCACCGGACAAAGTTGCAGAAAGGGTTTATTGCGTTTCCCCGAAAATCAACTTTTTTGAGTTAAGCCAGTATATCACTAAGGGTGCGATAACTATGAATAATTTTTTTTTATTAAAATAGGAAATCTACGATGTTTTCCCCTTCGCTCTGTGTAAATCTCGACCGTCTTCAGACTGGCAACTGTCTGCACAGTGGGCCGCGTCGTACGCAAACGATAAACGACTCGTAGCGCCGGACAAACAAATTAAACGTCTGCTGAGCTTTTAATATAATAATACGGACGCCCGAGGAAGTCGCTCGTTCGTGTAATGAGCTGGTTGCGTAATCTCGCCAGCTGTTATTACGTTATTATGAAGTGTACAGAACAAGGCTTTTTGTACCAATTTTTTATTATATGGTTTGAATAGAAATATAGGTACGTTTTTTTATTTATTTTTATGCGAATAAGTTAGCAAACAACCATGCAGCTTCAACAGGACCGTAAATGGATATAAATCCAGTTTGTATGAGATGTTAATAGGAATTTTAGTTGGACTTTTTCAATGATTGAAAATGTTTGAATGTAACAGTAAAGTAAAAGTAAAAAATATTAATTCGCAATAACTAAACCTACACCCCACAATTAACAAAAACAACTACAAACAATATTAGTGGCAAGGGGCGCAAGTCACGACATTACGAAACGTGTGTGAATTACGAAATACATTACGAATGTGTGAGCGGGAGATACTGAACTTTACACTCGATAATGACACACATATTATTATGTATATTAAGGTGCATAGCGATTAAACGTAATAAAAAATGCTTAATATTACAGTAAATTTATCAAATGGATATGCCCTAAGCAACTAACAAGAACAACAAACAGCTCTATCTGACCGAAGAACATCAATCAACATTACAAAACCGAATTGCGCACGCGTCTGTACCGACTAATGTGTTCCATCCATCAGCTGTGTTATCCGGCGATAATTACGGGCCTAAGGCTCTTGCAATCACAGCTGAACTTATCTGTGCAAGCGTTCGTACCACACGACCACGACCGAGACCAAAAGTTAGTTTGATGAAAGATAAAATGTGAGGAATGGTGATTGTGACTAATGGCATTGTCAGTACAACACACCAGTCGTTTATGGAATATTATACCAACTGAAGCGATGTTCCATCCATCCATCAACCTTTTAAAGTCCACTACTGGATATCATCATGCACAGCTTATAATAACTGCAGGACGGAAGGCATCTCACACAAAAAAAATCAGAGGATTTGCCCATAATCACCACGCTGGGCAGGTAGCTGTAGATGGTAGTTGCTACACAGAGGATGATGCTGCACGTTCTCTGTCACATACCTTTAGTCGCCTTGTACACACCCGCGGGATGACGAGGGGTGGTGACAATGGTACACAGCGCAGACAGAGGGCTCCCCTAATCGGCGCCACTTAGCCCGGTCCTCCTCCTGGTCGTGAGGCGACCTGTGCTCCTTTTCCCGAGTCATGGTCTCCATTCGAGGATCTTTCATTCCCACCGGTTATCAGACCTTCGAACAATGTGGCCTGCCCATTGCCACTTCAGCTTACTTATTCTGCGAGCATTGTTGGTAACCTTTGTTCGTCTTCGAATATTCGGTCGTGTAGAAAAATACCGAGCACTGATCCCTCCATAGCTCACTGGGCGTCTGATAGCTTGCGAATGCGATGTTAGAGGGTACCTACGCTATAAAATAAGAAGTGGGATGAGTTATTACAAAAACTAACGTTCAGAAGCATTAAGCTACTATGGTTAACATGAAACCGTGATCAACATATGTGATAATATTATAAACCACTTGCTTGCTTTATTCTGTCCAGGAAGGAATGTAGATGTTCGATTAATTTAATTTAATAGTAATTGTTTAATAAGTCGTTTCTTTTTTTTAACGTAGAAGCGTTGGAATGAGAAAAACGAGCCAAACTGTGAAAAGATCGCTCTCCCCGTAGGGTACTTTAATTCAACCTGTGGTAACATTAGGAAACGTGGCTTGCAAAATTATACGCAAGGTACAAAGAGAAAACCTGTGATTGCTTAGAAGGGTGAGTTGCGGTGTGATCCGCGACGACAGTCGCACGGTCGTCGGTCGTAAACAAGGAATGTTCACCTTAAGTGCCCGTGACAACTTCCTTACTGCGGCCGCGATTAAAAACCGATATCCTGAGGCAGCGGTACCCAACCAACGGTCACATGCTGTGACTTGGTGATCTATTGCTTTTAATCGCTAAGAAATACTTGCTCTTTTTCATGGCCTGAAGGAGCTCTGCTGCTGCAACAAGCACACATGAGGTGGTAAATGATGATGGAAACACTTCGAAAATCATAGCTTTAATAATGTCTCTTTGTACTTATCATTTATCAAGGATTACAAAATTTAAACTATTAAGTTAAAACTTTTTACAGAAGAAATAAATGACGGCAGCGATGAGCGACCATACAAAATTGGTCCTCTCTTTTGTTTTATATGATCGCCCCACTCTCTCTCTCGGAAACTCTTATCCTTACGAAACCACTTAACTTCAAGCTATCTTTGAAACTGAGAAATATTACCAGATTTCTGATCAAGTCAGGTTTTGTTTTCAGATTTTAAATTTCCCCATCCTATAAAAGATTGAAAACCGCTGCCTGCAACCCTGTGCAATAACATTACACTGGTTATTTAGAATCGTAGCTTGCCACCTGCTTGCTGAATTGTGGACGCTGCCTAGCTATCTTCTCCGATATTTCACAGTGAATTGTGCTTCGGATAGCCAGTGCCAATGAATTAGATAGCTATTTAAGTGAACGCAGGTCAGTAAGAGCTGACAATATATGGGAGGACTAGGTTTTGCAGGTAGAACATTTATTTGAGACTAGAATGCTTGTACTTCGACCAATTTAGAAATAGAATAATAGACTTAAATTTTATTTTCTCTGTACAAACTTTAATATCTCATTAGAGTTAGTTCTGAACTCGAGCAGGTTATTAGTGTAGGCTTGGTTGGTGTTAATTGTAAGTAAGTACGTAATTTAATATGTTAATGCTCAACAGTCGGTACTTGGATGAGTGAGGTAAGTGCCATCAGATGGCCTTTACCTTGGCTTCTATTACCTTATATATTACTTCGACCTGGGTAATGAGATGGTAAACTGAAAAATACTAATAACTATAATCAGATGTCTTGACATTGGACGCCTGACTCAGGATAAAAAGTGCTTTGTGTGATCCGGTGATGGGAAGATGATGTCGATGGCGATATTACTTGCTTCGAAAATCACAGGCCTTGGATTCCACGCGAAGTATAGTCGCTTTACTTAATCTACCCTTCCAACAGCCTTTAAAGTCTAGTCCTAGACATAATCCCCTAATCGCCACCACTATGCCCTCTGAATCCAGCGGTGTCCCGCTGTCTTGTTCAGATCGGAGGGCAACCTGTGCTCCTTTTTCCGAGTTGTGGTCTACATTCTGAACCTTTTTCATCGGTTATCGGTCCTTCCAACGATGTGGCCTGCCTATTGCCAATGCACTAGTTTGTAGTAAAATAGGCTTTTGTGTAACACAGTGAAGATAAAGCATCCCGCTTAGAGCGGTCATTTGCGTCTATAAAACACCTTCATAATTGCAGGTATCGGTGCGATAGATAATTCAGGGGTAGTCTCAAAATATGCTAATCTCAACGGCTTTATAAACGCCTTGCACTTGCAGAATTGTGTAGCCATAAATTACGAGAGCATAAATCGGCTCAACTGAGATGCATTTCGTTCTGTAAGAAAGCTTATTCATGATCCACAACAAAAGTCATTTAAGATTTCATAGAAGGAAATGCCATTGTTTTTCCTCTTGGAAAAGCTGAATTATATTGAGTACGAGCATATTTTGATAGACAGGTAAGACGATACATTTTAGTTGCATAATAAAGTGAGGTTTTTTAAATTTTGTATAAATAGAAATAAGAGAGAGGCAGAGTATTGGATTTGTTAGTAGAATTTTTGTAATGCCTTATGTTAATGCATATGTTATGTTATTATGTTAATGTTATGTGCTAAATTACCCAACAACTACTGAAATAAAAAGGCTTTTTTATTTTTATTTTATATTTATGCATAATTCTTAAATGAATTATTACCTACAGGTAGGTACTGGGATGGTACATAAAGGAGTGGAAATTGTATGATTTAAGATTACAGTTAACTTCAACTTTACAATAATTCCTGCAACAAATTACTACTACAACAATAATTATAGCATTGATAATTATTTAGTTAATTATTTAAATTAAAATGAATTAAAAATAAAATAAAATAATGGCAATCTAATTAAACTTAGATGTATATCATAGTATGTATGTTATAGAAAGAATTTAAATTGTCACAATAAGTTTGTCATGTAAGTAATCATTAATGATATTAATATTGAAAAAAATGATAAGCACTTGTTTGAGTTTACTCTTAAAACTCATTTTTTATGTCGTAAGATTGAAATAGAAGAAGGGTAGGTATTTTAATTTTTATTTATTTTATTATTTCAAATAAATGTAGATTGTGCTTTACAAATATTTGCATTCATTGATTTATTTCTTTAATGGGCTTTATGCATGTATTTTTTTATATTTAAAAATATAAAATCGTTGTAGAATAGTAAAAAAATATAAACAGTTTCAAATTTCAAATTAATTTACAAAAATATTTAAAGCCGAGACTAAATATGAGCTGCTATTACGCAGCCATTTTTCGCGCACTTAGGATGACGTCACACGACCCCAGAATCGTGACCCAGAGACTACACTCACCATACAAACGTTTACACCTTGACATGGCCGCTGACGTCACGTTTCGTTCAAAAAATGGCGCTGCGTTTCGCAATTTAAAATTACGCTCGCTTACTTTGCACATTTAATTTATCAATTTTGCCTATTATAAAGGAATAAAAAAGAAATTAAGGTCTTAACCATAATTGTATTATATTCCATTAGTAGTAACTTTATGGGCTGTCGTTAGAGTCCACGTCGCAGCCGGCGGTGGTGAATCGTTCAGAATCAAAACAAATTGCTTCTTTAATCACCACGGAAATGGTCGTGTAAAGTAACTGATTCAGTGAAGGATACCGTTTATTATTATGAGAACTTGACATTTAGTTATTATTCTTACTAACGTCTTTAATGTATCAATATAAATAATGTATCTAATAACAGAAATTATGGTCTTAGTCCAACGCTCTTTTTACAAGCACGAGTCTATCCCAATAGCGAGAGTGAGTAAATGCCGACCATCCTTAGTCTGAAGTTGGAAGACCAAGTGTACGGGGTTACAGGTCGCACCATGGCTTCAGTGGGGGCAGCTGCTCTCCCCTGCTCCCCTCCGTCCACCCATGGATAGGGTAAAGGCCAGCTCCGGACCGGAAGTTAAAACTTTGAACGACTGCGCCAAAGTTCAATGACTGCTCTCGGACTACTTAGACGCTAACGTCCGTGGTGTGTGACTAACCAGTTCGAGGGTTGGAAATCCTGCGAGAGCATGCACCATTAGTTTGCTCTCGGGCCTTAGAAGTGGTTGTGGCGACCACTGTAATCAACGCAGCTAAAATATACGTGTTGGCTTGCAATTCACTCAAACCTAACTTATCGCTGAGTCTCTTTCCAGCGAATCACACTTAAAACATAACATAAAAAAACATTAAAATATTTTTATTTGGTAAATCTTACCCTACATATAGTATTGCTTAGTGTATTATCCATTATCAATTTACATTCTTGTAACAACATTTAGATACTTGCTTAAAATCAAAATTTAATTGATTACAATTATTTTCAGTGTAATTACCTATATAAGATAGATGGATGGTCAAAAACTGGCAGTTGTAAAACGAGAATGTGACTAATGTCGTTTAAACCCCTCGTCCTTTGGCAGATTGGCGTATAAATAACGCATGCGGGCAAGAAAGAGCTGTCGTAAACGTACTGGCGCGTTGGCCTCTGTTTAACGACAATAATGTTTTGTTTGTTATGTAGTTCTTAGCCGCGATACGTGAGAACTTGCTCCAATTGTATGAGCCAATAATTCTGCGGACGACAGCTTCTTGCTGGTGAGAAGGGTCCTTACGGATTCCGCACACTTCCTTTTTGCAAGCGGTAATTAGCTGTACTGCTGAATCCCATGAGGGCGTGGAGTCCAATCGATTATCGATTTTATTCCGAACGACACAGAGATCAGGAAGCTGGCCTTCGTGAGATTGAGCTGGTACAGCTTTGTGAGAGCGTTTAAACTCCGTTAGACGGTCGGTTCCCATCAATTAGTCACATACCAGCAGCGTCGAGGAGAAAATTGAAATAAGCCGATACGTGTATTATGTCATTTATCTTTAGTGTCTACAGTTAAATTGCGCTTCAGAGGTTAATCACAGTCCTAATACCGCTAGTAAGTACGTCAATTTATCCAGTATCTACAATAACAAGCGTTTTGGTTACCTCTTTGCGCGTTTTTATGTGGAAAACACATTTTGTTTTCCAAGTTTTACGCTTCAGAACATGATTTGGTTGCAAGCTACAAGCCATTTGAATCCGGAGTAGTCCAATATTTTACTGTTGGCAGCTTTGCAAGAAAACAATAAAAA
Source organism: Dalla quadristriga (assembly GCA_018245335.1). NCBI lineage: Eukaryota > Metazoa > Arthropoda > Insecta > Lepidoptera > Hesperiidae > Dalla > Dalla quadristriga. The sequence goes on along the minus strand of DWLO01002156.1, from coordinate 4,248 downwards.
GCTAACCAGAGTGTGCTGATCCAGGAATTACTTAGGAGACTTATGAAGACTAAGGTGGTCGCCTCTTGTTTAATTGTAGCCGGCATCCACACCTTTTCGACCGGAACACAATTGTTGAAAAACAATTATTCCTCGGCAGAAATGGGTGTGGGGTGGTACAGCTCCGGGTACTTGTAAAACCTAGTTGCAGAGTTGACCTCATTCCACGACCTCGCAGTGAAACTTCTGGACTTTCCAAACAAGTTATGTGATTTCAGTGCTTTGAAGTTAAAAGAAAATATTGGAGAATTTCAAAGACGTGTGGAGATAGTCATTTGGCCAGTGCCGTATGACCATGGAATAAACCCCGCTCATACTGAGAGGAGACCGGTGCTCAACGGTGGATGAATGATGATGTACGTTTATATTTTGTAATTCTCGCATATTTAACTCGCCTAACTGCACGCTCAAGATGCAAGACAAGAGTCTTATGCCAAGTCAATTCAAGTGCATCCGTTTACAAGCTCACACAAATAGGTACTTCATTTATGTGCTTGTCAAAGGCTCAACTTTCTTCTAGGATTTATTGGCGACGCGATAGCGAGGTGTTATCGGCGTGCAACATCATGAATTCTGTTATCCCTCGTGACTGAGCGACAAATTAATAAATTCTGTAAATTCATCCTGTATTTATAAAGTGCAACTTGTTTGGTTTGATAGAAACCTTTTACAATCGTGTATCAAATAGAAGGTTGTAGCGTGTTAAATATTATCCGCAATTTATTGCCTATCTGTCGTGTGTAATATTTTTATACTGCCTGTCTATAGCTTCGCTCTCCATTTATTTGCTTCAAGATAGATAAGAAAGAGATCAGGGGTCTTACTTATAAACGGTAGTTAACTTTGGTAGTTAAATAGTAACTAAGATATTGATAAAAATGAAAATTATAAGTAAGATGGCACATGTTTTTATTTTCCCGTGGACGTTCCTCTTAGTTATCATACACAAAATTAGATACGCACTTTGTAACTACACACGTTTGGACAACTCTATTTACCCTTTTGGGTTTAAAGTCACATTTGCTGATTTACATAGTTAAAGCCAATTGATAAAATATCATAAAACGATTGTCTTTATCTTTATTTTTATTTCAAGCTTTCGTTTTGGCTTCTTCCCTACTGATCAACTAAACTGCTCAACTGTATTATGGAGGTCACAAAAGATTGATAAATATACATTTCATGACGATAATAATACATTCTATATAGATAAACGAGAGCCTCTATTTACGAGATCCATTGCTCAACCCGATGAATAGTAGCAATTCCCCACTGCTCAATTAAAATAGTTCAACTTGGGCAGTTGAGCTCAGCCTTCGTTTATTATAATGTTTTATTTACGTAGCAATAAGCAAATAAGTCACAATGAATCCGCGAGGAGTTTGAGTTAGAAGCAGACAGATTGTTTGAATTCCTGTGCAGCGTCAATATTTGCATTTCCTTTCCAATTGGATGTAACACGGAAAGCTTTCTAATGTCTACAAAATAAAAGCGAGCTGCGAACAGACATTTTGCGCACAACATCTCGGAACAGGGTTTACCAACTGCAAAGTATTTGAACCAAGATTCAATATTTGAACCTTTATAGCTAACCGAAATAGCTAAACTAAAAAATTTACCATAAATATTAAAATAGCGTGATTTGTAAAATATTAAAAAAATTTCTGTTTAATGTACTCGTAGGTAGTAACATTATTAAAGCAATGAAACAAATTATTGTTTGTGCCTGTGATAACTCTTTTTATTTATAAAATAACATTACTAACCTTGACGAAGTTACAGCTATCCATCCAATCCAATGCGATGTGGGGTATTCAAATCTTGTAAATTAATTTCTGTACAATGTACATGACATATTCCTCTTTGAAAGGCTCACTTCTCTAAGCATATACCTATACATTTCTGACACACGACTGACAGGGCGTGATGGATCGCCGTAAGCCCGTACGCTCGTTCGTTATGAACAAGACTTCACGCGTCACGGGTATTAAGTCTTTATACACAACAGTTTATGTTTTCACACTTGGAGTCCTTATTTATCTGATAATAGAGTTCAATGTATGTTTAATACTCAGACTTGAACGAAGAGATTTTCTTAACCAACCAGACTGCATCTGTTATGTCTTTGGTCTACATAAATGCGATCATGTCTCCCAATTTTGCTCTCAACTCAATTCTCTTCCTCATGTTAAGGGGAACTTTCAGTATATACCTACAACTACATACCTACCACTCAAGACGAAAGTCAAATCTTAGAATCAATTTCAACCGCATAAAAGCGGCTTCTTTGAAAATTCCTTCACCGTTCTGGCTACGCGGCTCTGCTCAACGGATAAATAATAACCAGCAAGAACTCGTTCAAAAGACTCGTCCGAGAGTACTTTTTAGAGTCATAATAATGTCACCGGTTTAATCACGACGATATTGTTTAATGCATAAATATATATGTATGTGGATATGCAGGTATGTAGGTAGGAGAATGTAATATAGTTTATTACATATATATTGAATAGTATGTTATGTATCTATTATAATTATACGAAATGCCTTCTATATTTTATTAACATCACTCACTGTAGGTTGATCGAATATGCCACTAGGCATTTAGTCCGCTCGTTGTAGATAATTACAATAAGGGGTAAATAAATAAATAAAATAAATGTAGATGTTTTCGTTGTACGTCCGAAAGGATGATTTGCGATCCCATTTCCGGGTCAAATGACTGATCAAATAACAAGTCTATTCCTTCGTAGTTGAAATGGTAATTAAAATAAGGAAATAAAGTAGTATTCATAGAAAGCAGACTCAGTACTGCCTGTTATTCCTGTATGTCAGAGTGGCCACAAAACAATTCAAAGAGGTCACAGTTCGTGTTATGCCGCGAATGTTGACGGTACTTACTTTGTGAAATTAGAACGCTTGCTAATACTGAAAATCAAATCAAATTTCTGTATCACAGACGTCTCACTATAACGTAGTCATTCATACACACCCGCACACTGTTGTGGCACTTGTGGCACAGACTTAGAATTTTAGGCATAAGGTTCTGGAAAATATCATGCTTGATATTCATATTGGGATTATAGTGATATTTTCGACCATTCAATTTGTTTCAATTTGTATTTTATAGCCGAGAGAAGACTTATTTACGACTTTGTATTGGCGTTTATAGCCCACAACACAACATACATGACATTATTATGGACGTTAGCGTTTCTCAAACGCTTCTTTAATTAATCCAAGCCTTAGCGTATAAATAAATAAGGCTATGAATCAATTTAACATGACGTGACGTGACTCCTTACACAATATTCATACTAATATAATAGTGATAGCGCGCTGCAACAAAGCGACATAATATGGACGTGATTTTTGGCATACCTAGAGATACTTTATATCCCGGAAAAATACCCGGTTCCTGTGAGATAGGCAAAGGAATTTACGCTATTTTATTGAACAGCATCCTAATAATTAATTAGGTAGCCTATAATTGACCATTTTAATGATTGAAGGCTTATTTATAAGCTTTCGAGTTTTTTTTGCTAAGCGAAACTCTCGTCATATTTAATCGAAAATCACACTCTCTATAGATATTTAACCGAAAATATATGTATTTAAAAAGTAATATTTGTTATTCTTTGTACTGCGCTTGTCTGTGGGACATGCCTACAAGACGATTAAATCTAGAAATCTTCGATATTTTGTAACGGTGTGGATTATAAGACATCACATAAAGATTTACAACTTACTTTCCTCACGTTACTTTCTCGACCAGACCTGTAGCCGATTAATTCAGGGAAGATAGTTTGAGTGAATAATGTTTGTAGTGTTAGCGAATATTACGTGATTAATCGTTTCCTGATCGCGCGTTGCGAGTTGCTTGTTTAAGTTATTAAAGAGGCGTCGTGGTACTCATGTTTTATGATCTAACAAGACACATATGTTGTGTTACTCACACAAATGTAGTCGTTGCAGTTTGTACAACATTTGATTTGTTTTATTTATCGTTTATTGCATGTTTTTACAATGGGTGGGCTTAATTTCATTCATATATAAATGACGAAGCCGGGGCAGGCCGAAGAAGCGTTGGCGTGACGATTTAGATATGTTCCGGGAAGCCTGGACCCCTATTGCTCTAATTGCAACGGTTGAGGTTTGGTTTTGGTAACGATTGGTTTTCGTTTCGAAATCTTGATCCTTGATCCTATG
>DWLO01002155.1:0-13118 GCA_018245335.1 Dalla quadristriga | reverse complement strand
AACACAATTGTTGAAAAACCATTATTCCACGGCAGAAATGGGTGTGGCCGGATACCACCCCGGGCGCAGCGTATACAGGTTCTACCATTTTAAAAACAGCTTTCGATCCTACACTACATATAGCACTTGGCCAGCTGATCTATCTGATATATCTGGTTTTCCTATTCCGGAATACATCAAATACAAGTTTCACCTTCTGCAGTGAAGCGGCGATAATGTTATTGCCAGAATAAGTATTATAAAGTGATCACTCCGACGTATATAATTAAATCGTATTGTGGATCGAGTCAGTACATGCCTGCATCGTCCACATTTGTTCACAATCAATAGGCTCGTAATTGCAAACGGAGAGAAAGCAGCGACCACTAATTCAATTTGGCTAGACCCTTTTACGGCCGCCCCAGATGAACTAATTACTTAATGTTATTTCTGTATGTCGATAGCCCTTCGTTTCATCTGAACGTTTGTCGCAGCTCTCGAAGGTAAATTGTATTGAATTGATAAATAATTAATAAATAAAACAGGTCCGCTCTCACTATAATTGCAATTCCCTAATAGGGTTCGTATGTGCTCCTAAACTATTTACCAAATGTAAGACCTATGTAACCACTATTGGTTACATAGGTCATGTATTATGTGTTATTGCAGTCATAGGACTGCAATAAAGCATTAGAATATTGAGTATTGAATTCAACATTTCGTTTTTTCTATTACAAATATATATCTGATAAACTATGTTAACATATTTCATGTTCACTTTGGGATACCTACAAATCACTTGCTTTGTTATAGATCAAGTTGTATTTTCCAAGTTGATGTGTGTGAGTATTTATGGCAGTCTTACTTGAAGATGACATACATCTCTAAACTCTGTAGAACGAAATTAAAAAAATATATTCCATAACCATTCAGAAAGTCCACGTTACTAATGAGTTGCTGTTTTTGGTCACGATAGGTACTTCTTGATATAACACCCGTCTACAAGTGTTCACATTTATCAATTCACAGTATATACGAGTAGATTAGGTACTTATATAAACCACAGATGAGCAAATCTTACTAAATCAAAGTATAGATATAGATAAGGAAACAATAATCTTCTTTTAACTGCTACCGAGAAGAGATGCCTGGCTCCGACTTATCTCGTCAATTACCGACAAGAGCCTCTCGTTAGAGCAGCTCTATCATAAATGTTCTAAAGCTCTTTTGATCAAATCTGCATTCAATTCTCTCCTTACTAGAGTTACCACTCTAAAATGCAAAATAAATTAACTATTTAAGGGTTATACGTATTAGATTAAGTATTTAATCAATAAATGTTATGTTAGCTTGAACATGTTTAGAACGTTTACGAATTTGACACGTATTTATTTTTGAATTAGTATAACTAAAAAATACACACTTACACTCTGATTCATACATTTATACCTTCGCCTTTTCCAATAAATAAGAAATTTATAAGACTCATACATTTGTTATCTAACATTGTAAAGAATAAAACAAGTTCTTTTTTTAATCACGATAAAAATAATAAGCAATTGGTTTTTTGAAACCATGATGTTACGTTTAGCAAGTAAAGGTACTCGGACTGATGACTGAAACTTTAATCAGATATGAGATGGCGAACATAGTACCTATACGTACGAATACTAAATATTGATGATGCCATAATGAATGATTACATATTTAAAAAATTATCTAATTTTAAGAAGATACCGTGAGACCCTTCAGACGTGAAAACTAAATGCAAGTTAAGCAACGAAAAGCGGAAACTATCCTTGTGCGCTTGTGGTTTATCATGAAACCATGAAGCTTCGGGGGCACGTGAAGAAGAGTCGTTTTTTTTCCTACCAGGCATTTGCACAATCTTTCCTTAACCTGAGATTCAGTTTAAATCAAACCATATTGATTCAACTCAGCAATACAAAAAACACACTGGCATTAGATAATATCTAAGTTATCGACGAATTTAAACCTTTAGTCAATAACATAAATGTATATTTCTATACGACACTGGTATTGCGTACCATCTTTGCGTTCAAAGTGATTCGGACTCAGAGTCGTTTTATTGAGCAAAGCTTCGTCAGTCGCATCAATAATGGTATGTCAGCTCCCTCAGCTCCTCGACTCATTCTCAGCTGCTCCTGATAACTTACTTGACTTCCTAACGGACTCGATGATGACATCGATGTCCGCAGCGGTCATCTGCTCGTCGTCCAACATCTTCATCTTGATGGCTCCGGGCAGGACGCTGCTTGACACCGACACCTTGAAGTTTTTCGCTCACAATTGTCCTTAAACCTTTCTTTTTTATTTTAACACGCAAAATACGAGAGCACAACAGGCTGTTGTCTGTACTGCACTATCGATTCGGCGGGTAGGCGCGCCTGCGTCAACTCCCCCGCCCCGCGCTTAGCGCATGCGCGTTGGAAACATTCGAAGCGCGCGCCATTTCGTCGCCGGAAAGACGTCACGTGCTAATTGACAGCCGCGACGCCCACTTCCGCTTTTTCGCATAAACTTGCATTCTTTTGTTGAGGTCTATAGTTAATGGGGTGGTGAATGCACAGCTAACAACAAAGCAATTTTTTACAATAAACTGCTTGCTCATTACTTATTTCTATGTCCTTTTTAATTTGCTTCAGAAATAGACAGCAACCCTAAGCCCGCGGTTTCGCCCGCGTAAAGCTCTCTTATCTACCTCACAGGAACTTTTTCTTCCGAGAAAAAAGCCTATGTCACTCTCCTAAGCAACATAAACAAGGACATAAACTAAGCAATAATAACGTCGATCGGTCGCTTGGTTGCAGCGTGAAAGAAGGACCAATCAACAAACACTTCCACATTTATTTATTTTTTATTTATTTATTTGACACTTAAATTGCTACAAAATATTGTTGACTGCCCCATAATAGTATTCCCTGTGTTATGGTGTCTAGTCTCTTCTATTTGGTATCATACAGCATAACGGTAAGTAAATATTAATATAATAAACCTATAAGTAAAGATAAGTATACATTTATGTATAAGGTAGGTAAGTATTTACAGAGTGTGCTTTTTATATTTTAGTGTGTGTGTGTGGTTATGTATGCGCGTATGCGTGTGTATCCGTATGCGTGTATTTTGTGTGAGTGATATCATATTAGTAAGGACAGACATAGCTCGAGCGCTAAGACTAGCTGTCAGCGTGTGTTTAGGTCCAACACAACCACCGCCACATCTATTTCCGCCGCGTAATAGTTGTTTGATAAGCAATTTGAGTCTCGAACGTGGTGCGGTACATACATGGCATTCGTATACCATGTATGTACCGCAGCATACCTATCGACGACTAATACTTATATGTCTTATTTACACTAACAGAACTTTCGTATAGTCCTGTTCGACGCAAAGGCACGTTTGCTTCTATTGTAAAATAAAAAAATTACTATGGAATGTTACGATTTCAGCAACAGTGCGTATTATATATTAATATTCTTAGAAATATTTACTATACAGAGATGAGGTTTAAAAATTACTTATTATACCTTATCTGTGGTTATAGTAATACGAAATATCACTCCTTACGCTAGAACGTGCACTTCCGTAAGCTCAGAAAATACCAACAGGAATTAAAACCGATCGAATAGATGTCATAAATTATTTTATTGAAAATCGTAAATAAATTTACATAAAATATTAATAAATATCATTACATCACCATGTATGTACGTGTACAGTGTGGGTGTAGTGGCAGCGAGGCTGCGTGGTACATCGAATGTGTGAGTGTGGAGTGGTGCCTAGTAGCCGGCCAACTCGGCGAAGGTGGAGTCCATTTCGTCGGCGAGGCTCTTGTACCGGTCCTTGTTGATGCCCAGCTCGTCTGCGCCAACAGAATACGTTAATAACCGAACAAATCAAATAAATAAAGAGTTAAATAATAAAAATGGTTTTCTTCGCACATTCAAAACGCTATGTGCATGAACTCACAACGTAAGGTATGCCAGCAAAACCCTTCATACAATAAACCCTACAACTGATGATACTCTATAAAAACACGAAGCCAATAAAACAATCAATTTCTACAATCTAAGTAGACCCGTTCCTATAATCTAGAAGAAATAGAAATCCAGATATAATTAATAATTTTGTTACGATTTGTTTTTAATTATATATTTATTGCAAAAGCATACAGCTTTATTTAAGTAGTTTATGATGAAATTTAATTGATTAAAAAATATAAAGTACCTTTGAAGCATTGTCCGCGTCGGTAGCAGCAAAGCATAAGACATTAGTCACAACACAGAAAGCAGGGCAGACCAAGATTTCTAGAGGATTGTCAGAGATTATTTTAGCTAAGCACAAATAATTCTTGGTATCGGATACCCTCTACCAAGTATTTGTATCCTCTAAACATCCATAAATAGGTTAGGGTTCATTAGAAAGAAGTAGAGATTAAGTAAAGCGATAATCTATAACAAAGGTCTTAAAGACGAAGGTGCCTCCAATCGAGAGTAAAATGGATAACTCCAATTACACGACAGTGAAGGTGGGTAGGTAATAATTTAACTATAGAGGTAATGATCTAAAATGGAAGAAGGTGTGATATAATCGGACGGATGTGTCTTAAACTAAGTGCTACGGGTAGTTAGTATCCTGTGAGCTCGGCGAATGTGCCATCCAAGTCATCGCATATCGCCTTGTATTTCTCCTTCTCGTTGAACAATGCGTCTGTAAAATGTGTTATTAGATAATTTTAGGCGAAGAGAATTAGCTCCCAAATCAGTTAAGATTTAAAGAAAAAGAATAATGATGAAGTCAGTTTTATTAGAATTTTCCGATTAAAAAGCTTTGCCGCCTTTCAAGAAAAGTCATACCATTCCGTTTTAGTTCAAATGTTAGAATTGAGCGTTGAATTAAATTTTGAATCTGTTTCAAAAAATTCCAACAGATTTCAGATCACAGATATTTGTCTACGTCTGTGTTTCAAACTCTTTAAAGTTTTATTATAGACGTCACAAAGCTTGAAACGACGAAATATTATCTCAGAGCATGGAAGTAATAAGTCCTTTACTTTGTTGTAGTTATCTACTTATTACTTCAATGTCTCAGAGTTTTTACCATTATTTCTTAATTATTAGATAAGTTGTGATTTAAGTGTGTTACGGACCTTCGAGCCTGTCGACTTCCTTCTGCAGTTTCTTGACGGTCTTCTCGGCGTACTCAGCGCGCGCCTCAGCCTCCTTAAGCTTGGTCGTGAGGGTCTTCAGCTGCTTTTTGAACTCCTCAACGCGCTGGTTGGCCTTCTCTTCTGATACTTCCAGAGATTTCAGAGAGTTACCTACAACCTAGAGTGCGATATTCTGATTGTTAAACTGGTAAATACAGAAAGAAGTTGGTAGATTCAAGAATTAATATGTATGTTCCATCTCATAAATTTGACGGACTGACGTTAGAAAGAAACATCGCAGACAATTGCAACATAGCTATGATAGCTAAGCAATAGTGTTTGTAGTTCATACGTCTTAAAGACATCCTCATTTATTTAGACAATAAATATTTTTAGGTTATAATTTGTGATTTTGATAGGACTTCTAGGTCTATCGTTTGTATTTCTATTCAGATCCTACCTTCAACTCCTCTTCAAGTTCTGAGATCTTGGCATCACCAGATTTGACACGGTCCTCAGCAGCTTCAAGTTCATCTTCAACGAAGGCCAGCTTACGTGAAACCTGAGTACAAAGCGAAAAGTTTAGAAAACAATTAGCATTATTATGACGTAAAACTAACGTGACGCACCACGGCAAGTTCTTGAATTATTGAGAAAGGAAGGAAAAGGAATGTTATAGGTTGCATTTGATAAGTGTATTTATATTCGGTCGTAGCTCCAAAACGAATGCTCCGATTTCTTTCCGTATTATTGCTTAACCGAACAAACAATTCTCGATCTCTTTCTTCTCTTTCGCGATTCATGTTATAGAACTGACAGGCTATATTGTCGGGGGTTTGGAAAATTTTAAGTTTGTATACCTGTCTGTTATTTCTCTTCTGTTTAGGAAAAGTTAAAAAGTTACCTCATCAGATTTGCCGTCAGCGTCTTCAGCGAGCAGACGAGCTTCTTTCAACTGGTTGGTGAGCTGGTCCATACGCTCCTCGTCTTGCTGTGCCCTGTTCTCCAGTACTTTGCACATACTGTAAAAAGCAAACATGGCATTAAAGTATTTTCCAGATTACTTATACAAAGTTAGAATACCGTAATGATGTTAAATAAATACTACGTAGATTTTAAGCGCATACGTGCACCCCGCACACTTGAATTAATTTAAAAGACGCAAACTCTTATATTTTAGCTCCTACAATAAATTATGGTAAATCCTACTTAAATAAGACAGAATTTGGCTTAGCAAAATATTTCCTATGTATAATTAAATATACCTTGTGACGAATGGGATGAACACTTGGTAGCATCTGTTAGCCTTCTATTACAAATCAGGGTCGGAGTTTGAATCTACGACGTATTTCCGGAATGAGCTTACGGAAGCAGGTCATGGTTGAATCTAAAAAAATAACTCGTTAGCCTATTGGTATTGGCACCGTGCAAACTGTTTTCAGCAGAAAACTCACCGGTTGTTCTCATCAGCAGACTGCTGAGCCTCGAGCAGCTTCTGCTGGGCGGTGCCGGACCTCTCTTCGGACTTCTCAAGGTCCTCTTCAATTTGCTGGACCTTCCTGTTCATGGAGGCGACGTCAGCTTCAGTGGAGGCCAGCTGCTTCTCCCTCTCTTCCAGGTCTTTGTTGGCCTGCTCCAGTTTGTTTTTGTTGAGGACAAGGTCTTCCTCAACCTGTGTGAGCTTCTTCTGGCACTCACGGACTTCCTCATTGACCTGGAACGTTAAGTGATAGTGTCACGGGTATGGACATTTCTTTGATATTTATGGATGTGGTAGTGGTATGGCGACTTTCCCCTTCCTAGCTTAGCGAAAAATCTCAGAAAAGGAATAAGTTAATAATACGAGTTTGAGATGACCAATGGAATAAAGGATTCCTTAACAAATTCATAGGTTCGAGCCACGCCAGATTATTGATTCTACCACCATAGGATACTACCACACTAGGATTCCCTGGTGTTAAATAAGTACCAAGAACAGATAACACATTTGTCTGTCACATAACTGTGACATTCCGGTCGGTAATTGAACCCTGAACGTTGATTGGTTGTAAATCTTCCTGCCACTTGGCAGGTTACTTGTCCAGCGCGATGTTCTTTTCAAGGGGTAAAAAAGGAATGAGTTAGGATGGTAACCTTTTTGGCGTGGATGAGGGCCCAGGTGTGCTGCTCACAGGTCTTCTCCATGGAATATCCACACCAGATTCATCGCATGCCCCTTGTGGTAAGAGACCTGCTCCAACGCTACACCAGGAACTGATCGACGATTGTTACCTTCTCGCCGATTAGCATCTGTGAACTGCTGCTCGCTGATGGCACAGTCTAGCCCAATGTGTTTCTTCACGACTTGAATCTCACTAGAGGAGACCTGCTTTAACGCTACGGCTGTATCTGTATGGCGATGATTACCTTTTCGGCGCGGAGGTTGGCGTCCCTAGCTTGCTGCTCGCAGGTGTCTGCCTTGTCCATGGCATTGTCCTTCTCCAGCTTCATCGCCTGCATCTTCTTCTTGATCGCGTCCATGGTGGCGGCTTTGTGTTTTTACGGTCCTGTCGAAATAAATACGCCTGGAAGGACAAAAAAAAATTGGTCAAAGTTTGTCATTTGGAAAGTTGTTGATGTAGCCGTCTAGCTAGTAAGTATACAATGAATGCCGAAATAATCGTTTGTTTCTCAATTGGTATATCAAATGTGTAATATTGTTTTATGAATGATTTTCTAAGGGTTTCACCCGATCCGTTCGAGAGGGGGGACATAGAGGTTACGTATCAGCCACGGAACACGTGTCACCATCAACGCTTACGCGCTGCAGAGTTATAAGTTACAAGGTTCACGCTAATAATGCCAAATGTAAAATGAAGCACTTTTGTAAATATATATCGTCTAGACTTTGCGCGGGGCTCCTCTCCGGTAAAACTCGTTTTACCATACAAACTTTCATCCCCTATTCAACCCCATAGGATAAGATTTTGTTGGAAAACCAGTAAAATATCCCTTTCCAGGACTCAAGCTATCTCCACACCAAATGTAGTTTTTGCGCTATTAGGTAACAAACATAAATCCATTAAATCTTTCCGAATTATAATAATTTATTTTATTCTCTATTTATTGTTAAACCTTAACTAAGAATTACAAAAGGCGGACATCATGCCTGATGGCATTCTCCACTAGTCAACCCTTAGGCATGGTAAAACTTTGTGGTAGATGATACAGTATAAATTACGTTAAATATTACAAATAAAAAATATGTTCAATAATACACCGCATATTGTGTGGTAGGAAGAAGAAGATTTAGGAAACAATATGTTAAAGATTGTAAATTAACGCATTTTAAGTCCTCCAAATTAAGATCAAACGCTTATTATTTACGTTATACCTTATCTGTGATTGACGCCGTATTTAATAATAATTTTGCATACAATTGGATCACATTCAGTGGGATATTTTATAATGTTTATACATCATAGCCCGTCTATCAGACAAACATAATATTATTTGTCGCGGACCCACGCTACCACCGGTAGCATTGGTTCTATATGCTGTGAGAAAGTATATAAGTGTGAGACGAATAAGTACATATATGTTTAATCAGTAATCAATATCATTGACAGTCACATTTTTTTTGCTGTCTTTAATTTAATCACATACCTATACGATATTTTACAAAAGAATCATAATTACATATTTTATCGGAGCTTCTGATATCACGTAATTAGACCCCAAAAGCCCAGTGAAGCTCTTAAAAAGGCATTCATTGTGCGCCGCTGTGTAACAGAAACACGCGCCTTGTACACTCGTTGAATGCGAAAACAATTTAATTTTATAAGCGTCCGTGATTGGCTCCTCGCCAACCCAAACATCCAATGCAGGGCTGCAACACTATCTATGTATGCTCCTGTTGTCGAGATATAATAACCTACATTAACTTTATGTCAGATCACGGCCCATTTCCATTTTAAATCTTCGCAGAATCTATGAAATTCTTTTTACGCCTTGATGCCGTTATATCCAAATGAATTGAGACGATACAACGGTTTTTAGTTTGTTTGAAATTTTCACTAGTTTCCGTAATTTATAGGATTATGCACCTAATTTTTGAACATAACTCACGCTTAATGATATACAGACCTGATAAGACAGGCTCGAATTGAGTTACGCATACTCACAGGCTTCTGTTAACGTCATCTTTGATTTCAAATTGAAATTACCACGAAATTCGCCTTCTTTGTTGACACAGTGTAACATGGGTATCTTTCATTCTAATGTGTTTTTGCACCGGACAAAATTGCTGACTGGTTTTTTTTAATTTTCTAAAAATCTACTTTAATGAGTTAAGCCTGAGTTTTTTTTATTTTTATCGCTTACACATTCACACCCCCGCACTAGGATTCCCTGTGATGCGGGTGGCGGACACACACAGAAAACAACACAATTCAACACCCAAGACCCGGGCACAAATATTTATCTGCCAAATAAATATCTGCCCCGGCCGGGGATCGAACCCGGGACCTTCGGCTCGTTAGTCAGTGTCACTAACCAACGCGCCACCGAGTCGTCGAAATAACACAGGCCAGTCCAGAAGTAGACTTAAAAGCTGATGTATGGATGGGGCATGACTGGATTTCTGTCGGATGTCCCAAGTACCGCTGGAAGCTTTGATCCATTCAAAAACTGTAGATACGTTACCTGCCTATCAAGCGTCCCAAACCCTCTGACCAGCGTCACAGGTTTCGTTAAGTCACTCACAACTGGATCAAGCGCGAGTTGTTAAAGCTTTTAATTTATAACACGTACAGCAAATAAATGCTTGAAACATGAGGCCTTAATTTACAAAGACCAACATTTTCGTGACTACCTCGCATGCAGGTCTGAACGTATGGCTTTATTATTGTATGACCGTTAGCGAGTAAGCGATAATGAAGCGAGTGTATTTTGCAAAAAAAAGTTTTTTTAATTTGTCGTAGGTCTTTAAACATAGGTGATCACATATCTACTGACAAATCAAAGAAAGAAAGAAATAATTTTCATTTAAGAGCGCATTTGCAGCACAAAATATACAGAAAAAAACAGTTATACAAAAAAAATTGCAAAAGGAACAAAATAATAAAAACACATAAATGCGCTTCCCGTGATCCTAAATAGTAATCTCCCTCAGCAGTTGTCTAGTGTTCAGACAGATGTGAAACCCATATAGAGACCCATATATCTTTATATATCTCTTCGGGAAGTTAAATGTAATTTTTCTCCTATTCTGCAGTACACCGGTTAAACAATATTCAACTGAATAACTCGTTACTCTTTTGCGGTCACACGAGGCCCTTACATCATTGTGTTTGCGTGTTATGTTCCAGATATGGGACACGTATGTTTGAGGGTTATAATCAAATCTATGGTAACATGAATTCAACCTGAAGCTATGCCATCGAGGCCCATAAGATGTGGTCGAAGATTACCTTAAAACTTGGCAAGGTTTGAGTATGGCATAAAGCGTATTTAGCTGATCTAGTACAGTTGATATTATTATATGAACGGGTGCGACGTAATGTAACTGCAAAGTAAGTAGAACGCTAAATTAAATTATGATTTTGCCATTTACGTACGTTCAGGAACGATGAAGCTTACATTTTCATAATAAGCTGCATTTTTGCTAGATAAAGGCGATCGGGTGCCAATGCCGATTTTACCCTTCAACGTTGAAGTTAGGATATTATACAGACTGTGTGTTGTATGAGATTGGTCATAAAAGTCTAGGCTGAATTTTGAAAAATGTGATTCGTGTGATGTGTGATGTGATGTGATCTTTGTTGACAATAAAATTACGGAAATTTAATAAACATTTAATTTTTCATATAGGCATCTATAACTTGACAGGGTAAACTTGCAATAATTGTTTTTGCCCTATTTCTCTATCAAAAACCAGGTAGGTAACCTAACCAAACTATGCGAAAATTGAAATATGTCTAAAATGCGTTGCTATCCCTGAGGACTGAGGTGTGGCAGGTGGATGCCGGTTACACTTTAACGAGAGGCGTGGATCTATCTGACGTGACCACAATTGTTAAAAAACAATTATTCCACGGCAGAACTATGTGTGGCAGTGGTACGGTCCTAGGCGTGCCGTTTTCAGGTTCTACCACCTGCCACCACATTAGATTATTGGGTTATTGGTCCTTATTTCACGCTGCAACAGAACTATGACACCACAGTAACTAACAAAATGGCGGCGATGTAACAGCTGACTTCACAGGATGCCATGCTGCCAAATGTCAATGTCGAAAAATAAAAGTTTCAGTTGACTATTGACATTGTCATTTGACGTATTTTGGTACAGAATTAGCGATGATTAAAGTGACACGTCCTAATACTCCTTGTTAAAACAACAGGGGGGATACCAACAAATTCACCGGGAGACTTTGATATCCCCAAGTATCTCTCTGGGAAGTGAGAGATACCTAGAAACCCGTAGACCCCACGTTTTTCGCCGGTCGACAATGCGGATGCATAGGAAGACCCCTGTCAAGTTGCACAAATTCATTAGGTCTTTCATTCGGTGTTGCGATAGTATAAATCTTTTTTATTGATTAACTTATAACATCCTAAGTAGTGTTAATAAGTGATTAAAAGTTAGGAAGTACTTAACGTCCACAACATTTGTTACTTAAATAGGTACTAAGATACCGATTAACAATTGTTTATAAGTAAGTATTGGTTCGATACCATGTGTGGGTTAACACCAATATAATATATGTGGGTAGAGCCGCGAGCAAAGTTTCGTTTTAAATAATAACGAACGCAGCAGACAGATTGTTAATCTCCGTTTATCGCGCCACGTGGTGTCATGTAAGTATCACTTCATTTTAGATGACAGATGAAAGGCTTGCTTTTTTTATGAATTTTATTTTGAATACGGCAAAAGCTTATTATTTTGTACTCGACACTTTTTCTTATGCTAACGAACACTGACCAACTAACATTTCTATTAACATCTCATACTAACTCGACTAGCACCTCCAGGTTCTTTTACGGGTCTATTCGAGGTTTGTCACAGATGTCATGGGCGGCAGCGGATGGGTGGAGCTGCATGATCGTTTACTATGTTATTATCATCAAAAAAACTTAACATTTTATTTTACACCTAGTGCAGCTGAGCATACATTTAAAAGTACATTCAAAGGAAAATAGGGGATATCTTAACACGTATACAAGAGGCGACCACCATTTTCCAGAGATAGATAGAGATGCACATGTGTCAAACTTCGAAGAGGACACAATACCTACTAAACATTACTTACTAGACGATTACTAATATTGACTAACAGGACTACCGTACACTAACAGCCCCAACTCCCATAGTCCTATAATTATTAATAACTGAGACTATCCAAGTAATATTCCATTTACACCAATACTGTAACTGACTGATACTGATAACTGACTGATTTACGAACATTTCCTCGTACAGTGTTATACGAGGTTTGTCAGATGTCTATGGGCGTCAGTGGATGGTGGGACTGCATGCTCGTTTGCTATACTTGACGATAAAAAAATGTGGACTAAAGCCCTTCATATACTAAAAAGATAACCGTGCTCGGTAGATGGGTTGTGATTTCGGGAAGCAACGGTAGTAATGCGCAAGCGATCCCGTGGCGTCTCAATATGACGTTGAGGGTGCCGCTGGGTTTTAATGGGTATTCCGGCATGCCGCTGAGTGCCACACACCGGCCCGAGGCCTGCTAGGGCCGGGTGAGATGCGTAAACGCATTTCCCAGCGAAAAAAATAAAACAGTTGATGTGATGACGATAAATACCTTCTGACCCCATCACTAAATCTAGATGACTATGACTTTAGTAACAATTGCCCTTTAATCTATTTAACAATTTACATTTAAATTTAACTGTTCAGCTGCACGCTGAATGAGTTCGTGAAGGCCGTCTGGGATTTCATGGCAGGATCGTCTTAGTAAATGATCGA
>DWLO01002154.1:0-13118 GCA_018245335.1 Dalla quadristriga | reverse complement strand
CATGTTGTACCACGTTGTCGACTAGGAAAATTTTAAAGCCCCTCGTCGCCAATACGTAGGGGTATTTCAGAACGAATGAGAAGTTTCAGCCGATTTTGCTTAAAAATCTATCTCGATACTTAACGAATGCACAGCAAACCTGAAAAACTGTGTCGGATGTAGATAATGACTAATCTATTACATATGTGCTTCCAGGAATTACGCCACTCGTTCAACATCACGACCCTGTCCGCGGCGGCCATGCCCGCGCAGGAGGAAGTCCCGGAGTTCACACAGCACGCGGTGCCACTTGCGCACGACCTCACCAACCTGTCGCGCATGCTTCTGCAGGCTCTCTCATATGCTTTCGGTAAATAATACATAAACACCCACGCATCACAATGCTATCCGCGGCTGCCATGCCCGCGCAGGAGGTCTTGGAGTTTACGCATCACGCGGTGCTTCTCGCGCACGACCTCACCAACCTATCGCGCATGCTGCTGCAGGCTCGCGCCTATGCTTTCGGTAAACCTTATTTTACCATACAAATAAAATTGGAGTGACTGTCGGTGATATTAAAATTAAGTCAATAAGTGAATGGAATATGCTCTTTATATGACACATAAACCGCTATCCGTTATCCAGGGCTGCCCCCAGCGACGTTGTTGGAGTGTCACTCGGGAATGCTGAAGAGCGACGGTTGCAACAGGTCCAGCATGAGGATACTATACTACCCGCCCGTGCCGCCGGAAGACGAGGGGCCGTGCTGCCGCAGCAACGGGTCCACCTACACGCGCTGCGGGGCTCACTCGGACTCCTGCACGTTTACGCTCGTCGCTCAGGACTCTGAGGGAGGTCTCGAGGTAAGAATTAGCGTAGGAAATAAGTGACGGGCGCAACGAGGATGTTTTACTACCCGCCAGTGCCATCCGAAATTCGGAGTCGGGATCTTAGTGTAACTTCGTCTCCTAGGGCACTGAAGAATATCTCGAAGTAAGGGGTTCCTTGGACGACACCTAGTACCTACTGGGTAACTATTCTATGCCACCGAAATACTAGAGTCCGCTTCCGCGGCAACGGAGCAACCTTTTCGAGCTGTAGAGCTCACTCCGACAATACGGCAGTTTCACACGACTGCGTCAGGGTTATTGTTGTTCAAGTGTTTGTTTATTTGAATGCCATGCACTGCTACTTGTACTTAAGAATGGTTGATTTTAACTTTCAGGTTAAGTTGAATGGCAGTGAAAAGTGGCAAGCTGTGGGACACTTGCCTGGAGCCATCCTGGTTCAGACTGGAGAATCGCTCGCTTCTTGGACCACTAACGTTCTGCCAGCTCTCGTGAGTGTAACGTCTCGTTTATATTTGTTTTTCTTTTTTGTTTTCGTTTTATCGGCCTTGTGATCAAAGTGAAGTATCAGATATATTTTAAAAATATTCTGTACACTGCAAATTCACTACCTATCGAATCGTTCCGTTGCCGTATAAAAATTATCGTCATCAACAGCCTATAATAGTCCACAGCTGAACTAAAGGCCTCTCCCAATAATTGGAGGATTTGGCTCTAATCACCGCGCTGAGCCGGGTTGGTGACCGCAGTCGATTTTGGGTGCTGCACAGAGGACGCTTCTGCTCTTTCTCCGTTATATTCCCTTAGTACGACACCCGCGGCATGAGAAAGGGAAGTGACAATTGTGTTCTGTTTACTGTCACCGCACGGCATAAACACGGTAAAAAAACATGGATGAGTGCTAATTTCATACCATAAAGTAATATCTTGAACTCGAAGTATCACTGTGGTCAATCTGAAACGGTGCTATAACATGACCAACTCTTCTATGTATTTTCTGATGCCTTTAATATTACCTCACTATTCACTACTTTTTAATATAATCATTGGAAAAATTGGTAGGTTAAGAAACATCTTCCACACTTCAACGGGGCAATGGACTGAGGTGATTTGTTTGCCTAGAGATAGAGATTTCAGTACAACGGTTCCTGTGGGAAATGCGCGTAATTTCTCATAAATTAAACACCATTATGTGATCGCTTACAGATGCACCGAGTAGTAGTTCCGTCGGGCGTGTACGCGCGCGCCAGGGGCCGCCATTGCGTCGCGTTCTTCTGCCATCCCGACAACGACGTGATGTTGCCGACGCTCGCGCCGCGCGCCGCGCCCCCACCCGTCCCGCCGACGTTCACCCCCCACCCGCACCTAACCCTCCACCACCGTCTGCTCAACGCCGCTCACCACATCCAGAAGCGCTTCAGGGAGACTTACGCGTGACTAGTACGGGATGGCGAAAAGGGGACGTCGCACGACACCAAGGGAAGGTGCCACGCCGCGCCTTGACGTCCCGTTTCCGCAGTTGATGGGATCCACATTACGCGTCTAAAAATCTAGTATTACCACGACGACTTCAGTATTGGACAATCAGTATCTAAAGTGAAATTTTTGATTAGGGTATTATAAGTTTTTACGTAGTGTGGATCCACGAACAGATATTAGCAAATAATTGCAGTGTTATTTTAAAATGGAAGCAGGATTATAAAATGTAACTAAATGCAAACTTTAGAAGGGAACAAAACGTGTGAAAATCACATTTAAACTCTAAATTAAAATAACTGAAAATCAAAAGGTTGGTGGACTTTACACACCGTTGAGAATTATAATAATGGAGAACTCTCAGGCATGCTGGTTTCAAAATTAGTCTTACTTAAAATCTGCTCAGTGCACAAATGCATGTTTGTATAAGTTACTTCTTTATAATCCTGTTCCAGACATTTTCGATTAATGTTTAGGATGGTGGTAAAGAAATTGTTAGAAAAAAACACAAATTATTGTGCAAAAAGCTAAAATAAGGTGCTCACCTTTCAAACATGTACCAAGATTTTTTAGGTGCGTTTAATATTTCTAAGAAAAATTCTAAAGCGTTTTTGTACTTATTGACCACTGTTTACGAAATATTTACAATAGGGAGCAACGTAACAGGAGATTTAAAAGACAATTCTTACAAATATAAAATTTTCATAAATTATTTTACTTCGCTCAATCGACGTTGCTATCCATAAGCATTTATAATTAACGCATTAACTTTTTACTAAGCTTTTGAACATCACATGACAGTAACAGTATTTCTTGATAAAAAGCTATTTTATTAAACTTTACTTATTCACAGCAGCTACTCGCCTCGTAGCTTCTTGACAAAACAATACTTTCAAGAAAGGAAATTAAAACAACACTTATATAGAAGAACGTATTTCAATAAGGTCCAGATATTAATTTAGATTTTATTGATTAATTATTACAATGAAATTGACTTTCTGAAAACTTTCAACGTTATAACGATAAGTAGGTAACATTGACATAGCAATGTTCTATTTGACTGATTTCTGGAAAGCGTCTTAGATTATTTAGTGGAACACCACATCATTATGTGAATTTCATCCAAAAATAGCAAATAAACATGCACCGTTTAAATGCCCCGCCAAAAAGATATCGTTAACACTATGGCGTCGCACTGACTTTGGATACGTCACACGACAGTAAATAAACATCAGAAGTATGACATGACAGATATAACTTACTGTGGTGTGGCGTAATTTTGGATACAGCCAATCCCGATAGCTTCTAATAATATCACGCCAGCAAAATAATGTTTCATTTTCGTTTTTTTTTTGGCTAAACAATCGAATTTGTTTGTCAGATTAATGTAAATTGTTTTTAAAATCCATAATCTATGCTGTCAACAATAAATAAGACATTTTTCACACTTCACCGTATAGTGACGTGGGTTTATGTACGATTTATAGTATTTGCTTTATTACTTAAATAAATAGTAGGTAAAGGTAAACGAAAGTATTCTTGTGTTCTTGCTTATGCATTTTGTTAATTAAGATATATACAATTCATATTCTTTTATACCATTTTTATTTATTATGGTGTCTACGTTCCACGAAAAACTTAATATTTTAAGTATCTCCGTCGTGTGATTTTGTTAGCTCAATTTAATAATTGTACTTAATTAATGGGTATTTAGTATACGAAATTGTGTTCGAACATCGAAATTCACTTACTTAACGACTACTTAATAAATCCGTGCTTAATTTAAATCAAGTACTTACCTATAGAAAAGCAATTCCAATTATTTAAAAGTTAAATCCATATCTATATTTATGACAATAATATTATCTTGAATCAATTTTTTCCTAGTCACTGTTAAATTCTTTCTTTATTTTTATGATAACTTTTTATAACTCACAATTACTTTCCAACGTCCTTCTTATTTATATGACTACCATATTATTATTACGCCATGAGCATACCCAAAGCAATAACAAAACTCTTAGAATTATTTTTATGACAACATATTATTCTTATAATTTTCTTTTATATATGATATTTGATTAGGTAAGTAGCGAAATAATTTGTCAGACAATTTAAAGACATAATAAAAAAATTAAATTGTGTTAAATTATATGCACAAATGTGGTTGATCGATGCGATTTGTGTTCGTTCATCACAGGAATATGAAAAACCGTAAGATGCATCTGAATCTTAATAAGTACATATAAGTAAAATGTTCCTACAGAAGTGTAGAGTAATCTTACTGCGATTGACATAGAAATAAACCTGCTGACTATTTAAAGTGTTTTAATCCCAGAATCCAATCATCTATAACTATAATTATTTGTATTATGTAGTTTCCTTGAATCATTTAAAGTAAGGTACCTACAACATTGGACAACATGGAACATTAATCATAATTACGATTTTTGTGCCAATTTAATTTAAAGTCAACTTTTTAGACATTAATAAGTCCGAAAAAAACCAACGCGTCAGTGGCCAAAGATGTGGTATTTCAAAAACTGTTGGTTTACAACAAATACCGAGGTCGCATTAAATAAATTATGAACAAGCACCATCATACAAGCCGGCATTTTTGAGTCGGCACAAGGCAGAGTGATTGAATTCAGCATTTTGCACCTATGTATAGCGTTTATGCAGCATTTTTTTATCGCATGGAACCTTAAGTACGCGAGAGCGAAAATAAGTAAAACGAATTAAGTATTGTAAGGAGTTTTTTATAGAATCCTGGCTGCTGATGGCGGTGGTGCGGTGATGAGACCACCGTCAAGACGAATTGATAACCTCCTTTTTTGAACTCTGTTAATAAAATATGACATTGTAATTTGAACGATAAAAAGGAAAATAGATAATTGATGTTTGGACTATAATCCGTGTCTTAGTAGTACCTACCTACTAGTTAATTAGAATATTTTTTTAAAAAAGGTCAATATTACCTACTCAAAAATATCCCATTACAAATTAGTGCATACAACATTCTCAGGCCATAACATTTTAGCACATGACTTTTTCTGTGCCGAACCCCAACCAAAAAGGATAAGAAGATGATGAGTTATTTTGTTGTGTTACCTGTAATGGGTAAATATCTACTTATACTTACCTAAATTAAATTCTAAAACATTTTTCTGTTTTTATTTTGTACTTATTCATTGACAAGGCTTTGCCCGAGGCGCCGACCGCGTAATATTAACGTATCTATCCCATCGAAACCGTGCCATTTTAAGATCCGACGCTCTGTTGCAGCGTGAAAGAAGAAGTAACCAAATAACGCACTTTCATATTTATAATATAATATATTAGTAAGGATTTAATTGAAACCATAACATCTACCCAACTACCCCATCAACTACAATTCCGTCAACTAGTAAATGTTTCTGGCTAATAGATAAACATTAAATTACCTACCCAATAAAATTTAATTTAAGTTCATGATTTCTACCGGCGCAGCTTCGTCTCTAAGAGCTTTTTATAAACTCTGGTGGCTACGACTACGAAAACTCTGTTGGGGGGAACACGGTTTACAAACGTCACTCGGCAGACAGCATATTCCTGTTTTAAATTGGCTCAGGCCGGCATAATCGTGCCGGCTATTTTCGAATTTTTATTTTGGCGTAGTTCGCGTGTGGTCGTACTCGCCATCTTTTGGCGGGAAAATAAACATCACAGTAACTGGTCGGTAGTCACGGGTGCAACTACTAATTGACACTAATTAAAAGTAAACGAGTTTACAGAAGTAGATAGAAAAATACTAGTCGAAGTATTTAATTACTGCGGAGAAACAAATGGTAAGTGAAAAAAATACAAATGTAGAGAATGTACCATTTTTCAAATGATTATGACTAAATTAAAAATGTATAATGAAGAAGCCATTTATAGTACCTACAAACTTTTTATTTCGAACTTAAAGTAGAGGACAAAATACACAAGCCAGGTTTAGCGTACCTACTTATTATTTTATTAAGTGCATAATTCGAAGTCGACGATTTTTTAAACTAAATAAGCATACCTACCTATGTACTTACGACATTTTACTATAAATTGTATAAGTTAAACACACGTACCTATTTAGATTCATTCCTATTTCTGCCAACAGTAGTGATTGTTTGGCACATTGCCTTCCCAGGTGCAGGAATGTAAATTCTTAGTTAGAAATATAATAAAAAATACAATTTTACACAATACCCTAGTGACCCCTACCAAGACAAAGTTTTTCACCTATAGGTAACTTTGGTGGATAACATTTGAAGTATCAAAAGAAGAATAAATCAATATCTCGAACTTTGAATATCTGGCCTGGCACCTGATGAAAGTATTATAATGTAATAGTTACATGAGGACTCATGACATGAGGTGCCAGACTTTTGAATACACATTTTAATTTTATAATAAGTAAAGACAACTGAACATAATAATAATATATAATATCAATGATTTCGTAACTCTTTAAATTGAGTAACATCAAAATTTTAACTCACATTTTGCAGTGGTAGAAAGCTTAGATTTTTCGGGTATTTTAAAGAAGCCTGCTATGTAACTGGCAAAAAAGAAAACTGTATTTACAGACCTCTTTGTAAAAACTGCGTTTACATTTGAAAACATTTTTTTTTTTTAACTTTTATCTCCCCCTCGACCTCATCTCGGTGAAGGGGTGAAATCCGTAGCTTAAAAGTTACTAAGAATCCCAAAAATATCCAAACATAAGGATGTAGATCACACAAAAAACATTTCATAAGTATTTTAGTCAAGATATCCACATCTCAATATTAGTGCTCGTAGAAAGTTAGAGATGTCATTTAAAGCTCAGCCCTAAGTAAGTCTACATAATGTTCAAAGAAAGACAAGGCATTAATATTCTTAGGCTCGGCCATTTCGCGATACTATTGAAAACGCATATGACATCGAAATGTCTTCTTCATGACTGGGATACAAACCTCGAATCCCCAAGGAGGCTCGTGACTATTAGCTTCTTCTTCGGCTGCCACTAATTTATCATGAACATACTAAAAACTCAACTTCAACCTACGACAACACTCACATCTTTTAGTTTTAATAATACAGAATAACTACAGTCATCTGGTCAGCCGCTGGCCTTGAAAGCACGGATGTAGATTTTGCAGTGCAGTCTTCTTCATAGGTGCGTACCTATGATTAGCTAGTCAAAGGCTCGGCGCGACACTTTGATGTGCGTCACATTACAATTGGCTAGTTAATCTAGTGATTACTCGTTATTGGCATGCGAGCGTGTACGTTCACCTGCCCATCTGTCCCTTCCGTTTTTGCAGAGCGGCTAAAACACATGCAACCACCTATACCGACTTAAACCACTAAGGGTTCTTTGTTTTGAGATAGGACCAGATTGTTTTAAGATAATTATCCATCGCCATCCACTTTAGAAGCCACGCCTACATTGCCAGCCAGCAGCGAGCTTCCACGAGTTCGATGAGTGGTCGTTCTCATGTAGTCCTCGTGTAGCTAGCGTGTGTTGGCTGGTAATGTTGTTATCAAAAACCTATCAACAGGTGATAGCGGTGTCTAGCCCAATAGACTGATTATCCCAATATACCAATAGACTGTTTGTGTCCGACTGCCTAACGTTTTATGGTCAATTCAGATGTATGACAGCAATGCTCATTCATGCAATTCCAAAAATAACTACGAATTCACGGGAATGCAGTCTACATTCAGTAGGTACACTAAAAATTAGTGCGTCAATCCAGTGTCGCCAATTCAGCCATGTTTTGATCCGTTAGGCACAAAACGGCACATAAAACATCGTGAGGAATTGCACGCATTAGAGGTCTCCTTATTGTTTTTAAAAGCGCGTGAGATCTGCCGACCTACACTTGACATCGTGGACAGGCTTTAAACCCTATGCATCCTAAGGGAATATGCGTGCTAGCGACGATGATAGATGATGAGATTTTTTTTCTCTCCATATTTTGTTTTGTTTATTTGGATTCGGTAAACCAAATACGCAATTGGTAACACTGTAAATTATGACATTTTAAAAAATACATTTCGCAACGCTCGTCATGGACATTCCGCATTTCGTCATCACAGTTTTAAACAAAAACTTTAGCAAACTAGGTACTTTGTAATATTATATTCAATTAATCTTATACTTGATTGTCACGCAAGAATAACGTGCAAGAAATCCCAATAATAGATATAAATCAAGTGATAATTTTGATATATTAAATAATACATCAACTTTAATCATATCTACTTATATTTATCACAACTACATGACATACAACATGCGCATGCATGGGTATAGTATAGAAAGATATAACTAGGAATAAATTTAACTACGTAGGTATTATCCAAAATATCGGCTGCAAAAAATCCTACGCATTCATAATAAAATAAGGGATACAATTTACTACTGTGTGAAAAAAAACTGACTTCAATTACCAAATAAAGGCCTACGCAAGTGTGAGTTTCTGACTGATCATGGACTCTGACTTCAGGATTGTGTTAAACAACAGCACGGCACGCATTAAGCGCGGAATATATTTTCGCGACAAGATGAGAAACGAGATTCGAAATTCAACGAAATCCATCGTCATGGAATCGCAAACAAATCACACAGCTCCAATAGGCTTGGGCCACCTCTGTCGTAGAAACCCGGTGATTCAGCAACTGCTCATAAAAACGGAGACCCAGGATTGGGAGGCAGAAGTAATGTGAGATCTGCCCGGGTAGAGGGGGATTAACCAAGAGGTCCGAAGTCCCTTCCATTGCTTGAGCTATAGAAGCTGCGTAGAGACAAGTCCTTGTTCGTTCGTTCGGGTTGACTTGTGACCGGACGAAATTCAAGTCAACCCAATGGTTGATCTCAAGAGATCCGCTACATAAAGTGCTCACTTCAGCCACAAGTTTGTTCCTACATTTCTCCACATGTGATCGAGGGGTTTTGCGGCGGCAAGTGTGTGCGTATCTTTATCATCGGAATGTTAGTTGTCGAAACAGTGGCCCTCGACAGCTATAAAAGCTCAGTCTTTATCATCGGAATGTTAGTTGTCGAAACAGTGGCTCTCGACAACTATAAAAGCTCGGTCTGATAGAAAACTGACAATCCCGTCGCACAAGCGAGGAAAGGCCTCTATTCCCGATCCGATCACGACCATCAGACCCTCGCGATGTTTAAGCTATTAATGCATCTAAATTACTCTCCATGGATATTATTATAATGATATTTTTACGACTGATCAATTCACTCTACAACTTATCTATTATGGCTGAATCGGATAACTATAGAAGAGACTGCTCTGGACCCTTCAGTGTCCAGGGAGCCATTCCCAGGCTATCTGACTTTTCGAAATTAAATATACCTTTCTTTAACGGTGCAGGAAACTTGTAGACATACCAGAAAAAGATGCGGAAAGAAGGCAAAGTAAAACCACGCTTAGGACATGTGAACGTTACTTGTCAAAATACCTAGTAGGTTTTTTGACTCGAACTTGATAACCCAAAATATACCTTTCAATAGATAAAAGTAATTTATTTCTGTTTTTGTCACAATGTATCAAGATTACAATAGTATCGTGATAAGATTTCATAGTAGGTACTTATAGTAATAAGAGTAGGAATTACTTGCAACTTTGGATTATCATTTAATTTTATGGACGGAACCAAATTTTTATCAACGTACACTGTTTCTGTGTTCTTTTTATTAATTATTGAATTTTAATAGAATTCTTATATTGTTATTCGACATGGTCCATCCGGGTATAGAAATCCACACAACTGGCCGTGACATTTACCTACGTATATTGTATTGTACCTACATATAACAACATCCCATATTGAGACGTTTTTTTATTATACTTACAATATTCCTACGTAGGTAATCGTAAATTGTACCTACGTGTCAAAACATGACGAAATAAGCTAGATCACCTTTATACAAGACTAGTGATCTCCATCGTCTTCTAACGGATGTTTAAAAAACCCGTTTTTGCATCTCGTGTGAAATACTGCAACATAAGTACCTATATCAGAGAATCATCATCATCAACAACCTATGACAATCCATTGCTGGACTGATGGCCTTTCCCAAAAATGGGAGATTACCCAAAATCAGGCGGGTAGGTAATCGCAGTAGTTGGTAGTTACTGCACAGAGGACGCTTCTGCTCGTTCTCCGTTATATTCCCTTAGTCGCCTCATACAACACCAGCGGGAAGAGTGGTATTGAAAATTGCATTATTTTCTGCCGTCGCCACATGGCACACAGTCGGAGTATAACGCCCTATAATTCTAGCATTTGGGAAAGGATAAAATTCAACACTCTTTGGGTTATAAAGCAACATAGAAATGTATGTATGAGTAGTTCACATTTTTTCTGTTTACGATATTAGTAAGTGGGATTTCAAGAAAGCTAGAAAAATAGTTAAGTAAGAGAAGATGGTCACATTGAATAAGGATCACCAAAATACGTATCTACTGCAAATACCGCTTTAGATATCATTTTTGTTACACAGTGATTGTGCACTTTGTCATCATCTTTATCACAAATCAAACCAATGTCACCAAAACATCAGAAAAAATCTTACACAATACAGAATAGACTGAAGTTGATAATTGACTATACCAATAGATTTTCTGCAAAATTATCACCACCGACCATATTATTATAATCCTGAAAGTTTCAAAAGGAAAATTCTCAAGATATAATTATGAATTTACTAGGTGTGTATATTATTTGTTTAATACGAATATTGATGATAAACAAAGGAACATTCGTAACTACAAAAGAAGCACAAAAACACGTGGTGGGGAAAATCAGTAATGAGACTCGAAACTGCAGGCTGCGTCATGGGCGTACCTCCCGGTGGCGAGGTCCGACCTGTACACCGCACACTTGCTTCATACGACCAAAAGGAAAAAAGGATTTGTTAAGGATGACATTGATACATCAAATACAGCTAATTAACCTACAGCAAATTCCAGATTTGCTTCCCAAAGCCACACTGGTGTGTAGCTGAAATAGTGGTTATATACTAGAATACTTACCTACTAATACTCACTCAGTTCCCAACAGAAGTAGACAGACAGAGACTATCGATCGCCACTTGGTTCGATCTTGACATACTTCCTCGGCTCCTTGACATTCGCTATTCTCCTGATGTAAGAACATGCATGCATTTCCTTACGGGACTCTGTCATGCGCCGTTTTCTACCTGCGTTGCTCTACCGCATGTAACCGAAGTGAACTAGCGACGGTAAAAATCACGTGCCCATCAAAACCGATGATGAAACAAACACATTCTGGTGTGCAAGTGTTGTGATAACACGTACTTATCCAGTTTTATCCGGCGCACGAGACGCCTGCCTGCCCCCACCGGACTCGCCCGCGATAATAAATGAGTAAACAGATTAGCAAGAGCGAGCTACAAAATGTAACACAAGTTAAATGAGCACAACCGACCGAGACTAAAGATATAAAAGTAAAAAATATGTCTATTATGCCCGTAAATTTATTGTCAACAATGTTAATGAATCACATTTTTGCAGTTACCTGTACAATCATTGAAAATGTTAGAATGTGCGAGCGAGTCAGACGCGAAATGTGACTGCTAAATAAACGCTTACCCACTCACACCCACTAGGATTCCCTGTGGCGGACACACAAAAAATAACACAATTTAGCACCCAATACCGGCTGGTTAATTGTGAATCTGAAGACAAGACTATCGGTATTGCCTTGATGTAATTTTTCGTGCTAATTTACATTTAAAAGACGCCGATCACCGTCTTTAAAGTTCACATTTGCACGAAAAATCATATGAATGCGATACCATCACATCGCTGCTGACGAAAGAGAGTTGCACAATCAGCCTGCCGAGTACACACATTTATGCGCCAAATAAATGTCTGTCCCGGCTATGGATCGAACCCGGAACCCTGAACTCGTAAGCCAGGGTCACTAACTAACGCGTCAAGGAGTCAGCATATATCAACGTCTATGTAAGTCTGTCGTGCGTGTCATGAAGGTTTACAAAACGCTGGTCACATCGCACAACGCTTTGTGGACGGTTTAACTCGGTCGCTCATTGACCGTTTTCGGTATATGACCTTAACTTAATATAAAATAATCACAATTCCGAATTATGGTACCTACATGGAAATGAGGAAATATGTGTAAATTGTACTCGCGGCTATCAAAGCTTGCACTCATCACTGGGGTTCGTTTGATTCATTGTCAAAAAAAGAATTCTTCTTGTGTTAAGTTCAGACTAAATCGAGTACCGTTTTAAAAATTAAAGCAATGTTCGGAGTAAATAACTGTATGATGTTATTTCCTTTTAATTCAGTTTTATAGTTTACGAAGAAGTCGATTCAACCGGCCGCAGATAAGCGAACCGGCTGAAACCGGCGCGCGCGCCGCCCGCCGGCCGCAGGGGGCCGCGTGCACACACACACCCCGCACGGGACCCGTACAACACGGGATGTTTGTACAGCGTAGTACATCCACACGTCCCACACACTCACACCACACCACTGATAACACCGCAAAATATACTCGTTTGAACAAGAAATGTAATGAATAAACTGTAGCGAGTAATGACGTAGGACTTGAATGTCTGTGGTCTATTTGCACCGGGCTGCGATGGAATACAATGAAAACGTGTCATTCTGTCATGTCGCTTTGTTTCACTGCAAATATCATGCATCAAATTAAATATAGGTTTAGAATATTTATTGTACAGAAACAGCAAAACTATCTCGTTAAACTGTGCACGTGCAAACATTATCACGTATGTTCTCG
>DWLO01002153.1:0-13119 GCA_018245335.1 Dalla quadristriga | reverse complement strand
AATCATTCCTACTTTGCTTTCTAGGAAACACAATGCCCCAGGATAGCAGTGACAATAACAATTTGGAGGAATTCGACAGCAATTTAGCTTTACCAAGTACGAGCACAGGTAGATTTTTTTTTTACTTTGTATGAGGTTAAATTTGTATCCTCATATTCATCCCCATTTACACAAGAAATAGCAATATCATTTTCGATGGTACAATAAACTTCATTTTCATCAACAGGGTATAGGGGACAAAGTTCCTCGATACTTTTCCGCATAGCCGAGGTGGATTCAGACGACGACCAGTCCGTCGGCAGCCGGCCGATATCGCCCCGAACTCAGAACGGCAATCAAAGCATTCCTAACAACCTAATAAGCATCGTGCCCACGCCGGTCAACGGCTCCCGGGACTCGCTGGGCGATTCCCTCCGCGTGGAACCTCCGGGATCGGGGAGTAACTCATCTCCGCCCCCCGAGACCCGCCTGCGGCCCAACTTAAGGCGAGTCCGGCGAATCGGACGGCCGAGCCTCCGCCGCTCAGACTCCAGCGAATCCCCACCGCCGAAGGAGGCGGCAGTGCGCGCGAGCACGTCCGCCATGGAGCGACTGTCGCCGAAGACCGGGTACAATAGAACCGTAGCCAGGCTCATGAACGAAACGAACGAGAGTGAACTGGAGAGCAGTTGTAGTACGGAGAGCGGCGTGTGGCCCGCAGCCAGCACCTTGGGCACCCCGGACAGCGGCGTGGGGACCGCCGCGGGCAGCAGCACCCGGAACACGCAGCCCGCCGACGACGTGTCCGACGACCCCGAGTACCAAGCCGTGAAGTTCAGGCAACGCGTGAAAAAAGCACGCCGCAACTATCGAAATCACTTGGACTCCGATTCCAACTGAGCTAGTCGTAGGTAGTTTTAAAATGTGTTCTTATTAAGATTAAAGTCACTCTAGTAAAGCTATCAAAAGCGTCGACACGTTCGTTCACCTTGCCTTTTGCCCTACGATAAACATCTTCAAAGGCAGAAACAAAATATTTATTGCGGGGAAGGCGAAAAAACGTATAACTTCTCGTTAGATTACTTTCACTATTCAAACGACTGCATCTATTCTCACAGTGGTGAATTCCAATTAGATTGTGGACAAATTACTAAGATGTTTTTCTTATATTCTAATATAGTATTAGCACTAAGAATTTTACTGAGTCACGTGGCCGGTTTCGTCAGCATAATTGATGCTGTTGCATTATGTGCTGTTTATGTGCCATTTAAACTTTGCTATGCTTACAAACTTATATCCATATTTGCTTATGTCTATGTACAAAAACGGCAAAGCTATTTCCTTCATAACTTGAAAGGTTGTCAATATTAATTTTATTTGCCTTAAAACTATTTAAAAACTGGCGGGGGCACATCGATCTCGGAACTGTCGCCTCCATTAGGTAGTCTTTGTTTGGCTTTTTGTAAAGTTTATTTTAATTTTAGAAATATATGTGATCTATATAATATTATCGAGTACTTATATTTATTAGATTGTAAGAAACATTGATGTTCCCGTTAAATTTGTTAGCAGTTATCTATGCTGATAAATACACTGACTTGAAACTAATCATGGTTTTTATTTTAACATACCATAGATGCTTATTTTGCTTAAAATGTGTTTTCGTGACCTTTTACTTGACGTGGACTTCTGAGTTTGTTTTATTTATTTAATGTA
This sequence comes from Dalla quadristriga, assembly GCA_018245335.1. Lineage (NCBI taxonomy): Eukaryota > Metazoa > Arthropoda > Insecta > Lepidoptera > Hesperiidae > Dalla > Dalla quadristriga. The sequence continues at coordinate 11,424 of DWLO01002153.1, read as the reverse complement.
CAAAACAAATATGTTAAGTAAGACAGCATATGGCATATTACGTTGAGTTGTACATAGGTAGGTACGTCATTTAATTTACGCTAATCGATAACTAAACGCCTTTATGTTTACCAGAGGCATCGTAGTTTCTTTGGTACTACCCAGAATGGGACTGCACCAAGGAGATGTGCTAAGTTGGATGCAGGGATGTTACGAATGTTCGCAATGGCATTCACGTATGCATACGAAACATTCGCATCTTTTTATACATTTGCATCAACACTCGCATTCGCATCGAGTGATTCGAATGCTTAGCGAATGCGAATATGATGCGACAAGTAAATGAAGTTTGACTTAACGCGTGTCGCTTAATTGGCGGAAAACCAAATATAAATATGATAAATCAGCATAAATTATCTTGCCCATAAGTACCTCAGAGCTCCACCAGCCAGTGTACCAAATGTACAGTCTTACAAATTATTTAGTGGAGCTAGTCTTTTAAATGATTCATTAAGAAATAGTCTCAATGGCTAAAAAGCAGCCAAGTTGTTAAAATTTTTACTTAAACTTAATAAAACTAATTATAAAAACACGTGTTTTTTTGTCTTTTCTACATTTTCGCATTCCAATATTCGCATTCGCGAATATCTAAAATATGACATTCGATATCTTGATCTAGCATTTTTTGAACTTAATCTTGACTTCGTTTTCGTGAACTTGTGGTCATCTGTAGGTTTTTGTATGAATGGGATTGTAATGTAGATTTATAAATCTGTACCTGATTATAATGGCTGCATGCATAAATGCATTTAGCCCTTTACAGGAACTTTAAAAAAAGTTATCTGTCATATTGTCAAGTCAATCAAAATCAGCCGCTCGGTCGTAGACTCCTGAAAAGCTATTAGGGTTTTAGGGAGGAAATGTAATAATTTAGTTTCAGACATTTCAGTGCAGCCAGACAGGACGAGGAGGAACGACTGTCGGGACAAGGTTCGTAGACCTATCGATTATCGTAAATCCCTTTTAACGGTGCTAGAAATATGGATGGCCTAGCAAGATATAATACATTCTTAGCCGAACATAAACCCCAATTGGTTTTATCTGGGGTTCCTGAGCATTTTTGGCAGACAATATGCAAGAAATTGAATGATCAGATCTTCGATGCCGGCCTGTCTTTTCAACTTGCTTCAATCGAATACGACGACGTCGATCAAACACCGTACGACCCTATATGGAGCGTTTTTGCTACAAGAGATATTAATCCTTCGGACCCCACTCACGTATATTTGATAGATCACGCGTGGACATTCAAAGCAAACAGTATTAGAAATAACCTTAGAAATATGCCTGGCCTTTTAGAAAGAATGTGTAATCTTATGCAGGTGACCGCTGGTAACACCGAGGAGCAAATAGATGGAGTATGCAAGTATGTGTGGAAGTATGCTCACACATATACCATTGCAGGAAGTGAGTTCTCAGTCGAGGAGAGAATACCTATGTGGTATGTGATGGACGAATTGGGTTCAGGTGTTACTCATTCTGACAATTATAACTTCAGAGCTGTGCCTTTTATACATATACCAGAGCAACTCACTTATACTCTATTATTCCCTGTAAAAGATGTTGCCGAAGGCTGTCCTATTACTAGGAACTTTGTTGAAGGAGAATTTTCAGGTCTTCAAAGGGAAGCAATGCTGTATCCTTGGGAAGGATATAGTGAGTATAATGTTGAAAGAAAAGAACCATCCTCTAAGTATTTTTTAGAAGGACACATGGTGGAATCCCTACCGGAAATAGAATTGTTAAAAAATAGATCAACTCCTACAAGACTGAAGGTTTATGCTGAATATGAATATATTAATCAATATTTAACCCACCCTGAATTTGAGATTGTGGACAATGAGACTGATGCAGATATTCTATGGTATTTTAACCACTTCAAAGATTACAAAGAACTCAGTGAAAATTCACCTAATAAGTTTGTTAATCAATTCCCTTTTGAATATGTTATAACTATTAAGGACTTGTTAGCTGTTGTTGCAAGGCGGGGCTCTAATCAAAGTAGTTTGTGTAGTGAAGAACAGGAGGACTCTCCTGCTTGGTTTCCTACTACATTTAATATGAAAACAGAGCTCTATCATCTTGTTACAAATTACATGCGCAGAGAACAAAATGGCTTGGACAATCATTGGATATGTAAGCCATATAATCTAGCGAGGGGACTAGATACTTATATAACTGACAATGTTTTCTTTTTGTGCAGACTCCCTCTGACTGGGCCTAAAATAGCACAGAAATATATTTCTAACCCGGTACTGTTTGATAGACCAGATGTTGGGCTTGTTAAATTTGATATCCGTTATGTAATACTGCTGAAGTCTGTAAACCCCACTGAAGTTTATGTTTATAGTAACTTCTTTCTTAGATTTTCGAATAAACCATTTGCTCTGAATGATTTCGAAGACTATGAGAAGCATTTCACTGTGATGAATTACAATGAGGGAGCGCCACTGTTCAGGTTGCTGTGTGCCGAATACAAAGATGCCTGGGATAAACAATATCCTAAATACAACTGGACAGATGTAGAAAAGTCCATATTCTCCATGCTCACGGAACTATTTATAGCTGCTACATCAAGGGATCCTCCCTGTGGTATTGGTAAAAGTCCACAATCTAGGGCGCTATATGCTGCAGATATAATGTTAAGTTGGGAGGGTCAGAAGCTGATTCAACCAAAGTTACTGGAGATCAATTGGATGCCAGATTGCCATCGTGCCTGTGAATATTATCCCGATTTTTATAATGACATATTTTCTGCTATGTTCTTGGATAGAGAAGTAGATACTTGCATAAAAATTTTGTAATGGGATATCTAAATGTACCTAAATGTTTATTGGAACTTGTAATCAGTGCTATTTACCAATGAAATAAACAATGTATCTATGTGTGTACTTTTATTTAATTCTAAAATTGTACAGGACTTTCAGATATATCATTAGATTACATAATTATACACAAAAATAAAAACTACATGTAATATTAAGGTCTCTTTAATTACAATAAACATTGCTTGATTTTATAAATACATTGATGTACAGAATAAGGTTAATTAATTTTTCTGAAGTATCCTTCGGTCGTCATCTTGAATCACACCAAAAGGGTTGTCTTGGTCAACATCCCTATAACTCAGTAAAAGTAATACAATGATAACTCCTATTACTAGTGTAATCATGATGCAATATCGACTATAAATGCCTCCCCGTCTTACTCTTGATGATGGCAAAGAGTTTCTGGAAAAGGATAAAATAAACTCACTTTTATTTAAGTAAAAATTATGCAAGTCGATTATAAATAATACCAACAAGTATTTAGGGTAGTTTTGCTAAAAATATTTGATTATAGAAGATGTTCCATTACTCAAGATTAAGTTATTTATTTTTAATAATCTGTGAAAATAACAGGAACATCATTATTTAACATGAATGAACAGTTCTAAATATTTGGTAATTTACTCACTTCCACCATCTGCTAATCCAGGCAAATGTTGATTTCTGCTTATATTTATTTTCGTCATGGTCATAATTCGCCAAAGGCCTGGAGTGTTCTGGAGGTTTAAAGCCTTTCCTAGGAGCTTGACCACCTAAAAACCATTGCGCAATAAAACTTTACAAAAAATGTGGGTTTCTAAATGAACAAAAGAACAGTGATTATACCAGCTTACTTGATTGTACCAGCATACTTGTTATAAACATTTTATACTCCCTACATGAAATTTGAAAAAAGTTATGAATTTTGTTGTCATTTTGGATTGAGTGTCGAATTTTGATTTGTATTTAGATTTTTTTTTTTATAAAATTGTAATAAAGACTAAATAAATAAATCATTGATTAAAGGACGTACCTTGTAAATTGTCTCGCATGACAGAAGTGCTGTCATACATGTTGACTGGATCATCTGGAATCTGTACAATGGAATGTGGTGTGCTTGCAGTAGATCTGTTTGTAGCCTCATCATCACTTGCACCTACTGGTGTACCTCGTTGACTATCGACAGTGCTTTGGAAAAATGGGGACTGTTCCATTGGAGACTGGCTACGTCTACTGGCCGCACCTTTTAGGTCTTGATCTTCAGATAACTGCAACATAAAGTAAAAAATGAGAACAGATCTACACTGATTTCAACCAACATTCAATAATCAAGAGCATTTAGAAAAAAAAACCATACAAATTTACTTAGTTCCTAACTGTTACAACTCTTTAAATCATGATGATTAAAAGAGTAAAATATACGAGATTTGACAGGTGACAGACCATAGTCTAAGGGTGTAACAACCAAAGAAAGTAACCCTGGTAATAACTATAAAAATCTAAACTTTGACCTTAAAGTGGCCATTGGAATGAAAAACTGGACAGTTCCTCTAAAGTAACTCCTTATTAGGTACTTAGATGGACCACTTATATTAGTTTGATTCAATAAAGCACAGGTTTTATTGTATACCTTACCTAAAATCCAATTCGTACATTAGACACGAAGCGTAAAATTTAGCACACATCTATGACTTCTTTGTCAAACTAACAAAAGCAATAAAACGCTAAAGTTTCAAGTAACTTATAAAATACACAATATTTCAAATCAATAGCACTCGTCTTACGTAACTTTTGTAATGCCATAGATTCAAAAAGTTAATGTAACAGTTAGTCATATATATATTTTCATTATTTGTGACCCATGGCAGTTAATGTGATTGGCATCTGTCTGTGGCCCTGTAGGCTCTACTCTGCTTACAGGAGGCTCTATGGTGGTGCCTATGAGAAGGCTATTTTAATATTGCATACATGTAGAAGATCTGATATTAACAGTACCATTTGATATAACTTTGTCTATCAATTTAACATCCCCAAAATCAGTATATTCTAACATTTCTGACAATTTTGAGGATAACTTTAGTTCCTAGTAACTTACTAATGGTAAGCCAAGACCAGCCCTCGCCCAGTTGACACCAGCTAGCTTCTCTCTAAGCACATCGGCGACAGGAGACACCAGGTTGGGAGGTGGGAAAACCGGGGAGGCACATGAGGGGCACTGGTATCCGGCAGGGGCTGTTGTGCGGGGTAGGGCGCGGTATCGTGATTCTGCGCACTCCCAGTGGAATACATCTAAAAATGACAATGAATTCAGTAAGGGAATTATATATTAAAAAGCTGGCTGTAAAAAAAAATGTTTTTTTGTCTCGCAGCTACTCATACTGTCTTTGGGACTTAAAATACAGCTATTTAATCATCTGTGAATACTTACGGTAGCAAGTCAGCCGGATACATTCGCCCTCCGTCAGACTTTTTGTGCAAATTTCGCAAATAGGGTTATAGTCACTGTCTTGTAACCACTGGAGATACGATTGAATGATGCACTGGAAATGTGATTAATGAGTAAAACATTACAGGTAAATAAGATAGCGTACAATTTACAGTAACAAATTGAGTACAATACGAACCTTAGGGTGATTGGTGACCATACAATATTCACAAACATTTACTCTGTGTTCGAAACAAAACTGGTTTGTAACTCTTCTTTTGGGACACTTACACAGTCCCATGATTGCAGTTTTGATGAATATCCTCCATAAAACGATTTATACAGAATCTTTTTGTACAAGTAAAGAATATTTTGTATTTGATTGTTCAATCAATCGCCGATGTTTTCTGTCAGCCACGTAAAGTTGTCAAAATCGTCTAGTGACGTGCCGTGTAGTTCGTGTCGCGTTCTTGGCTTGCTTTAAATTTAACAATAGCTTATTTTGTATTGTGGAAAATGCGAGATACAATCAATAATTTGATTCTTTCAACGATTTACAGACTACGTTTCGTTCAGACCAGTTGCCAACGATTCCGTTGACAGCTTGTTAGTTGAGCTAAAGCTATTTTTTTAATAAATTAATATATAAAAAAATGAGTTGGTAATCTGTCTAGTGGTTCAAATGCTAAGTATATTTACTCTGTTGTCAAGTATGTCACTCCTTCCTGTCAGCTGTCACTTTCATAGTTTTTAATGAGAGATGGAAGTGATCAGAGTATAAAAATATTGGATGTAATGAAAAAATAAAATTGTATTTAATTAAATTTTGTAAAGCAGAGCATTTGCTTTGCGTACAAAATGGCTACTAAGCTATTAACATTACAAACTTTGATTCACAAACCTTTTATAACTATACTAAAGCGCTCACCGTCGTACCAATACAATGTTACGTATAACCTAAAAGAATTAAATACTTCTGCAATAGCTTGTGTGAATTTCTTCAATAAATGTAAGTAATCGAGCATCTTAACTAAGCCAACACTTTTATGAATTCCAGTACATATCCAATAATTTGATGTATTTTGATAAACAAATCTTACTAATATATTTTGTAGTGCCTGCTGAGAAATTGTGGAAGTCAGTTACATCTGTAAGTAATGCTGGTGCAAAGAAGGGTCGTGGTAAAGGAGCTGGTCGGATTCGAATTCGGGATTTGAATCGTGGTCAAATGATAGGCGTAGGAAGGATCAACATGTTGTGGCCAGGTCTATCTGCTCCAGTCATCAAGGGCAGGGAGTTGTTGAAGCAGCAACGCTTGCCGGATGATCCTGAAAGGTACCTAAATTGATTTTCGTTGGAAAGCAATTTTTAAATGTTTTTAACCCTCTAGAAAGACCAGGCAGAATTAAATATATCAAAATAACAAAACTGGCCTCACACAATCATTCATTTAAGATAGAATAAGTAGTTAAAAAGAAGCACTCTGTAATTATAGGTGAGTAAATATTGTTTTCTTCTAGAATGGAGAAACTGATAAAGCTTCGAGACTCTATGACAAGGTTTAGACGTCTCAGATTGAACCCCATAGAAAGGGGCTGGTCTGGTGCCAAGATGCCTGGTCGTAGCATCGGACCTCCAGACCCAGTTGGAGATGGTAATTGAGTAATTATTACATATTTTAATATTAAAAGGCATTAAATATTAGGGGTTGGTTGTAAGTGTGTAAGTTACATACATGTGTTCTACAGAATTTTTCACATCTTGCAGAAGAGTTTACTGGTTTTAACACCAAAGTACTTCAACTCAGGTCTTTACTTTTGATGAAGGGAACCCTTGGCCGTACCAGGAATTATCAGGCTTTGGTAAGTAAGTCAAACTTTTGTTACAGACAGTTGGTTGCATAAGTAATAAATAACTTTCTAACATTTAATTTTTTCAACCTAGGTTGTCACTGGAAATGGACAAGGCTTGGCAGGATTTGGCTCGGGGACAGCAAAAGAGGCAAGCGCTGCCCTTAGGAAAGCCAAGAACAGGGCTGGCAAGAAATTGATGCATTTTGATATCTATAATGGACATACAAGTAAGAATTAGACTATACTAAATATAAGTTTAACTAATCTATACTATAATAAAACTCATAGGGCACTTTTTCTGTACATTTAATATATTTTTTAATTTGGATTATAGGGTAATTAAATACGAGATGGAAGCCGAAAACACTTATTTTTAATTTATTGCCTGTCCAGGCATTATGTGAAAACCTGTGGACAGATTTGGATGTTACTTGGTAAACTAATTACTTTTACCTTGGGTCAACATTTTGGATACTTTTCACTTAGAAAACGAAAAGGTTCCCAAGGGTCATGGGCTGAAAGTTTGTATTGAGAAAAATAGAATTCTCAGCCGATTTGTTTCAAATTTACAACAACTTTTCTATAGCTATTACTTCATGGAATAGATATTTCTCAGTTAAACATTTTCTGGCTCAGGGGCGGGCATTGCCTAGTTTACAATAAAAGTCAAAATTAAATTTCTCTGTTGTTTTCAGTTTTCCACGATTTCCATACTGCATTTGGCAAAACAAAAATTTTTGTACAACCCAAGAATGAAGGGCATGGTCTCCAAGTGCAGAGAGCCATCAAGGAAATATGTCAAGCCATCGGTATCAAGGACTTGTATGCTAAAATGGAGGGCTCTAACAACTTACAGAATATTGTCAAAGCCTTCTTCATTGGTTTGTTACAACAGGTGCGCTTTAGTTCTATTGTATCGTGGACAACATAGTCAAGAGTAGTATTATTTAGGTTTTCTGTCCGTAGGCTGGCTTTAGTAGTAACTTTAGGAGGTAGAGGAAGGACGTTACTTTAGTACATGTAGTTATACAGCAACACTGATTGCCACCATGAAGAACATATTCAAACAACAAACAATTTTATGTTCTTGTAACTTTTGTACATGAGGTGAACATAGAAATCCTCAAGGGTAGCAAAGGGTAGCAACGCATCTATGATCAACTGTGTGTGTGATAGCTGATTACCAAAAGTAACAAAAACACAATCAAAATCAAATAAACCATAAAAATAATCACCACAGGTCTCTTCTCAATATAAGAAGGGTTTGGCCATAGAACACCAACCGAGTAAAAAAAAAAAAAGGAGAACTCTCAGTTCATCACTATGTTTTCCTTTATTGTTAAAGCAGATGATATTTGATTGTTCAAAATGCTTAGAAAAGTCATAGGTATTTTAACCCTTAACTACTTGGCTATCATACTAGACAATAGTCAGAGTTGCATTTAACTTGATTTTGCCATACTTTAATTGAATTTCAGAGAACTTACCAACAATTAGCAGAGGAAAAGAAACTTCACCTTGTCGAATATCGTCCTGAAAATGAAAACTTCCCCAAAGTGGTTGCGAGTCCTACCGTTGTTAGAATGAAGGACGAGATTGAGAGAGACGAGACATTGGACTTTGTGCAATACGTCATGAACGACAGAGTCAGATTGAAGAAAAAGAAGTTCCCAAGATTCTATGAAACCATGCCGCATTATAAGATATACCTCAAGAAATATGAGAAGTATAGAAATCATGAAAAGATCAGACTTAACCTTAAAGCAGAGTTTGGAGAAGTCAAGAGTTTCCTCAATGACAAGTATCCTGAAGAGAAAGTGGAGAAAGAAATTTAATTTAACCAGATAGATTTAGTGTTTTAAATATAATGTAGAAATAAAAACAATGAACTAAGATAGATAGCTTTTTATTCACTTAGTACTAAAAAAAGAATGCCTGGCTTGATTACATATTAAATTTGCTGACCTACTTATGTCAATATATTTCAGAATATATGTCTAGTACACAAAAATTACTATTTCTTATAAAAAAAAACAAAAACATTAATGCTTGTAACGAAAAGGTTTTCAATTATTTTATATAAATAAATAATGGTTTCTTTCGATAATCATTAAAAAATCGAATGCAAAAATTCTTGTCATGGCACCCAATTAAAATTCCAATTTTTTATGATTAAGTAGTAAAAATATTTACATTTTTTAATTCATACTTATGCAGTATTATTATTTGTATAAAGCCGCTAAATGCTCTAAAATGCAATACCAATATTTTAAAATAAGCACCATTGATAATTTTTGAAGAATATTTGACAAACAGGAATAAAATAAGTATATCCAAATTTTACATGCGTATGCATGAATCGGAAGATTTGTACCTTTTTTTTATTATGTTTATTTTATTTCTTAGACTCCCAACTTCAATTGTTACCATTTTTGTAATTATTTATTAATAACATTTTGCTGCAATCAATTTATATTGGCCGACTGGTACCATGTTTAAAAGTAAATATAAATAATTTAATAGCTATGTAAAAGATATCTTCTTAATTACAGATAATATTGCAGTCATAGAAATCAATCACAATTCTATCAGTTGAACTGAGCAATGAATTAAATTCTAAATGAACCAACACCACTGAGTATGCACGTCGTGTTACGAGATCAGGCTGCCAAATCTAGTCTGTTGAGTCTGAAAAATACGTTAAGGTTTACTTAAGTTCATGTCGTTCACAATCTCAAGTCCATGCAGAGCATAAAACGTAAATGGGGCAATCAAAAGTTTAGAGGACAAAGATATTATTTATTCAAAATGAGATTTCATATTCGAAATCGCTAAAACTTAGGAATAACAAATGTCAGCTTTTAATTCCTAAGATTAAGGTTATCTCTGATTGACAGCAACAATGACAACTTTCGTAAGTAAATTTTGGTTCCAAGGAAATAACGTTGTAAGTAGGAAACGGTTATTTTATAACAGCACAATCTGGGTACGTACGTCGACGGTTGCAACTGTCATTACGTACCCTGCGGGTGCGCGGTTTGGCGCCACTTGTCAGCGTGGTCGCGCGCTGAGTGAGGCGCCAGCGAGGCGCGCACCCCGCCCAGCACGTCGGCGGCGCCCGCAGCGGCGAGCGCGAGGGGCGCCACTGCCGCACCGGGCAGGGCGCGCAGCACGCCCGCGCCGCGCCCTGTGCGCGCCGCCGCCGCCATCGAAGCCGCTTGTTCAGCAAATCCCTGAAACGTTGGATTGTACATTATCAAAATTATCTTGTTTAGTTATAATCCATTGCAACTCGAAATGGAAAGCTGGCCTACTCTTAAAGTCTAACTTGTTAACCTTTAAGAGTGCTTATCAGTTTCATTTCCATCTCGTCCGCACATTCTTACAACTTGAAAATCAACGGTTGTATAAGTCTAGGTTTACTTTTGAAAAATGTTCTTCATTCACTATATTGATAATAAAATGACGACCATTTAGGCATATTACAATTTTCATTTACCCAGTTTTTGCCGTCGTTAAGCTTCGTCGGAGGCCTCGGGCGGCCTGAAAAACTTCCAGGCACTCGGCCACTAACCCGCATTGGAGCATCGTGGTGGAGTACGCTCCAGGCCTCCTCGGTTGGAAGGAGAGACCCGTGTCCTGCAGTAAGCCGCAATGGGTTGTAGCCGAATAAAAAAACTTGCCTCGCGCACGGTGTTGAGCGCGCTGGCCACGCCCTCGCGGATGTCGTTGGGGTGGCGCGCGGGGTCGCGGCGCCGCCGCCGCCGCCGCTCGCGCCGGTCGTACCCGTGCGGCAGTTGTAACGCGGGGCTAGGCGTCAACATGTCGAACGCCGTTTCTGCTGTTGCCTAGTCAAAACACAGGGCCGTCAAACGGATTTTTTCTTAACAGAATGCACATGAAAGTTGTTTCAATTGTGTTCCTTACACAGACGCCTAGAAACAATTAATGTTGAACTTATCTGAAATACGTAATTTACATCTACATACTATAATAGGGGTGAACTGTGGTTTCAGTTCAAATGGGAAAGCGCTTTGTGGCCGAATTAGCATTCGTATTAAATTTTATTACTAAAAAGTGTTACGACTCCGGTCGATGCATGTACCGAGGTGTCCACCTATTCGGAGCCTCCACGTTCCCAGGCTTGATTCGGGAAACCGTCATAGGATCTCTTGCCTATACAAGGCTGGAACGTGCGATGTCTGTTTGAATATGTACAATACAATACAATACAATACTATACAAATATTCTTTATTGTGACCAAAAAAAAGAGAAATACAATAAATACAAAGAATTATA
>DWLO01002152.1:0-13120 GCA_018245335.1 Dalla quadristriga | reverse complement strand
CTAACGTTGCATATTATGAGCTTTTTTATAATATTGCAGTTGTTAACTGACACAGACATACATAACAGTCCATCTAATATTAAGTTAACTGCAGCCTTGTATCTAGCTAAGCATCCCCGAGAGTCTCGGTGCGGCCTGGAGTTGTGTGAGAACTTTTGAAACTTTTTTCATTGTATCTCGAGTAAGCTCAATTTATATAATGTAGCTATAAAGGTATCGTATATTTTTACAATTTCTTTGAAAGGTTTGTGTTTACTGTTTGTATTCATCATGTTCAACGTTATCTGCTATGATAGTAAAATATGAAATAAGATGTCAACATCCATTTACTTCGCTCCATAGGATAGGAGAGATCCCTTCCTATTCGGCATTCATAGAAATTCACGGGGAAATCCGGCTGATTTATAGAACCATTATTCTTCTTCACTACAATGAGCAATAGATGAATAGCCCATTCCATAAATCGTTATCCAGTGCCCCCAAATGAGTTTAAATTTAGACTTTGCTATGCTATGTTTACACATGCAGAGGCGATTTAAGGACACCTTTAAACAGTTGATCATTGTGAAGCTAGAATACAAACACGAAAAGAAAGACCTAAGCGACAGTGTTGCCCAGTTAGAAATGTTCGTGTCTGATTAGTGAAGATTCGATTTATGGGACAAATATTATGAATTACTACAATGTACTTTTATAGTCACGTCACTAACTTGAATATAATAAAAAAAATAGCAAACTACAATGCAGCTCCACCCATCCGCTGCCGCCCTTGACATTTGTGACAAACCTCGAATAGGACCGTGAGAGGAACTGTAAGTCCTGTTATTCGGTATTAGTAATAGTCCGGTTCGTAATGGTGAGTAATGGTCTTTTTGAAGTTGGCCACAGATGCGTTGCTACCCTTGAGGACTAAGGTGGTCGCCTCTTGTATAAGTGTAGCCGGCATCCACACCATTCCGACCGAAACATAATTGTAGAAAAACAATTATTTCACGGCAGAAATTGGTTACACCGGGCGAACCGTGTACAGTTTCTACTACCTGCTAAAGCATCACACAAGCTGTGATCTATTTTTATTAGAAAATTATTACAGTACCACGCACAATAGGTTCTTGCTTACTTTATGTGTTGTGTGAAAATGAGTAGCGAGCCAACTATATATACTGTTTAATTCGAAATAAATCATAAAGCAAGGGGCACTTTACAATGCGATGCGGCTGATCCTGTCTACCGGACGCCCTACCTTTCCGCGGTTAGATAAACACAAAGGCATAGCTGCTATACAGCCGCTATGCTATATCCACCTTCGCCGGCAGCGACGCCATACCAATTTTCCGGCCATATTCCCTGCTAAATACCACCGCACCGCAAAATGAATGAGCTCCGGCATTGCTATTACTGCAATGCATTCGGTTTTAGTATTTACGCTCCAATTGGAATACGACGTCATATTCTTGTTCCGTTGGTTTTATTAGTAGCACTAAAGTACCTAAGTAACGGAAAATTACGTTTACGATAGAAATAGATTGTTTTGTAGTAACTAAAACGATGAAGAAACGAAGTGTGCCGCGGCCATGAGAAAGAGTAAAAGTAGGCATACCGAAAAATTAAGCACTCATAGTTCTCAAGGAAGTCATAAGAGGGCTATTTCATTCTTCATCTATCTAGCTCGCACAAAGTAACATTTTCACTGATTGTAGAAGTCTAGGTAGACCTTTGAAATATGCTTTGATATCATTTGAGGCAATAAAATTACGGACATTTTAGACATAATTTCATTTTCATGTAAGTACCTACCTAATTTTTGGTACAGAAAAAAGGCGAAAACAATTATTGCCATTTATTCTATCATAAATTATTATTTGATTGATAGCGCGGCGGGTTGTTCACTCATTATACTCGTTCACACATATAAGTACCTATTTCCCTCTTCATATGGAAATATCAACCAGGGGGTACTGTATATTAAATGTTCCAGGGATAAGTACGACTTGTTTACACATCACTTACAGTATCCGTGTGGCTCAAAATCAGGACCCCGCCATCCTTTTCACCGACTACATTATTCTGATACTTACAGCTAATCATAAATTAAATAAACAATGACGGTTACGTAAGCTAAAACCTTGAGTAGTCATAACATTATCATAACTAATGCATAACGTACCTTCATAGAAAACACTTCAGTGGCTCGTAACATTAATATACCGTCTCCAACATATTGGCAGCATTTCGAGCTCTGACACACCCGACAACTGCAGTCGACAGCAGCTGCCAAGTAACATCCGACTGCCAACCGTCTACCAATGTTGACGGCTGCAGTTGTTCATTTGCTGTCCGTGTGTAAGAGATCTTAGTTCGTGCAGGGAGATAGCATCGACGAGGTGTCGGCCCACAGCTCACAGACGGCACTGAGATAACTGAAGATTTGCGATGCCGTATGTCAATGTTTACATATAGACGAAACAAGCCAATGTTTACGTATAGACGGCAAGGGATATAACGCATTTCTTGCATCGAACATTACGGTAATTCATAATACTGCGTAGGCAAATCATATAGGGTCAATGGGGCAGGTAAATGTTATAGGTACCAATTATTCTATGGTAATTACGGACCTACGAAGACAGTCTTAGGCATTTAGATATGAATCTTAATCGGTACGTAATGATAATATTATGATGCAAATTAGAATCGGTACTTGATCATTGATTAGGCACGATAATTGGCATTTAAACGGTCTGTTGCAACCGGTAGCGTAGTCGAGGAAGGTGTACGCACGTTTTTGTTAAGATTAATCTACACTGAATTCTTAGTTCAAATCCGTGGCAGCTAATCTGTTGATGAAATTCGAAAGTTGCCGTTGAACAAGTTCGTATCCTACGCCATATGGAGGCACCAGGAGACTAGATCAGTACAGGACGTGTGGGCCATGAAAGGGCTTCGGCGATTGCGCAACGAGTCGAAGGTAGCGATATCCCACGCTTGCATTTCGCAACGACCGACAAGTGAGCACCTTTCAACTATTAGCAATTCCATTTGACACCTACGGCTACAGCCTACAGTACTAGGTTGAGTTATTGGAGCGACGCGGTAAGGTAATCGATGCCGGTGTATGCACTCATAACTTGCTGCGACTTATTCAATACATTTCACGTCGGAAAAAAGGAAGGTGAGCTCAATTATTACAATCAATTGATCGGCCTCAATTCTTTGCAACATCGGCATTAATGAATCAAGAGAAGCGTTAGAGTTTAGAGTCTAGAGAGCGTTAGAGTCACATAAATACCAATTATCTCTGACACGAATCTCTGCTAAGCTTTATAAATATATAATTTAACCAGTAAAATTGAGTACGTCCAAATAAGTAGAGACAAACGAAAGTGGCACAAAAAGATGTGCAAGATTTGACATATATACAAACAAACAATTAAACTAACTAGGTACTACAAAAAAAAAGTTAAATAAAATATTATACAATCGTTCTCTATATATTTTTGACTCAGCTAGGTGTTGCTGTGGCCTAGTCTGGTTAAATGGAAAAGGCAGAAAAGAGAAAGCACACGTTTCTTATATTATGTTTGATTTCACAATGGCTGCAACCCATAATGGCCCACTGCAGGGCACGGGCCTCACCTCACATCTGAGGAGGGCTGGAGCATACTCCACCACGCTGCTCCAATGCGGATTGGTAGAGGGGTTAGTGACCAACCCGAGTGTCGGTATTATTAGTCGGTGGTATTTCAGGCAGCTGAAGGCCCCCGAGAAAGTTTTACAACTGTTATCAGACGATAACAACCGGGACCGACAGCTTAACGTGACCTTCGAAGCACGGAAGCGCTCAAGAAATTTTCCAACTAACGGTCACCCATCCACTTGCCGGCCGGAACCGGTGCGACTGAACATACTCAACCAATTACGATTGATATTTGCCACGCGACCACGAGCGCTGCATTTCACAATGTTGGAAACAAACCCCACAAAACACGCGCGTATTCGAATGCTATGTTGTGTCAACATGTCAAATCAATCGGTGAAGAATCTTCGGAGATTGAAGATTTTGAACAAACTAACTTAACATTTTTATTTTAATACAGATTAATCAAAATAATGACGGCGAAGCTGGGTTGATGCCTAATGAGGTCTAGGGTTCTCCACCCTCTCTGGGTTCGACTACCGGTCGGGATAGGAATGACTACGGGCAACGCAACGTCTAGTTCTTTTGGTTAACGAGGTTATTGAACTTGCCGGATTTGGCCTCTATGGGAATTTTTTTCTGACAGGTTACTGTGTATTCCCATCTCTTAGATGTTTGAAACGGGATGCGAGTGTCCGGGCCACCTACGACAAAGGAACTCTAGTGCGGCGGTGTGACTCTTGTTTATTTTATGTTCCTGTAACCCATCTTCTTACTTAACAACTACATACGTTTTCAATTATCTCTTTCCTGTTGATCATTCCCCGAACATGTCTAACTAAGCTCGAATAGGGTACTTATATGCATATTTAAATTTGGTTTAAATATTTTTTTTTCGAATATTCTTCGTTCAGATATTCATTCTAAGCCACGATTGTCTTATTTTATCGACTATGCCACGAGAAATTGTTAGTTTGACAGTTCTTGTAGGCAGTGACGAGCAAAGTCGAGGTTGAACGCGAGGTTGAGGGCGAGACTGTTGTTAGCGAATTGCATAACAATATTTATTCTATATCATGAATAGATATAGTTACATTTTTACCATCACTTCCGTAATGCCCTAAACTGTCAGAGAGTCAGAGGAGACTTTGTACCCGGTCGCAGCGGGCGTCCGGAGTCCCGCGGCGTCCGACACTATCATCTATAAGTAGATGTCTGACAATTTATTTCCATAATCATTCTCCCATACCCATTAATTTTTTGTACCATCGGTGCAATGTTAACCTTTTGCCGACGCTAACGAACATGTTAGTGTATACTTGCAAGTCCTATGTTGATGATGAAAAGCAAAGCTGTATACCTAATATTAAAAATGTATGGAGTCGAAATTGATGTCACATTTTGACTGGGTTGACCGATAAGAATGCATATGAGTAAACTCCGCCCTTTATAAAATCTGGTTTTAGAACCTTACAAATAAAACAAAAATAAAGTTTTTGCGTTTAGTAATTATCCCTTTTTGTTATATCAATTATTCTCGATCCTTATAAGCCATAATTACCGTATACTTAAAGCATTTTAGTACCGTTGTATGCTACAAGTAGTTAAAGACAAAACTGTTGCTGAATCCATAAAAGTCCAGTACAATGGGCTTTGTCGTGCCACGCAAATGGCGAGATAGGAGAGCTTGTAGAATTTCACATTTTTTCGAAAGAAACCATATAAGGAAGACTTCCACATAATTTTCGAAGCTTCTTGCTCACGCATTGTCTTTAACATAATTGACTCCTTTTAATCTTTTATTATTACAGCTGTACTTACATTCTTCAATAAGTCGAGACTTGCCTGTGAATATTGTTAACTTGCTTCGCATAGTTTGGATAGACATAAATTTTGCACATACAAAACACTATTTAAAACACATAATATGGCGCATAGCAATCAACCAACGTGTTTCAATATAATGTTTTTCTGGATAAGCAAATACCAGTATGATATGAAAATTGGTTTCGCCTTGGAAGCAACATTAAAAGCTCCTCACAGCGCAAGCTTTAACGACTTATAAAATAAACACTTTCCTGTGAGGAGCGCATTCTTTGATGAATATAATATATTTTTAGTTGCATAGTTTGTTATCATTATCGTATTAACGCAATACCTTAAGTATTCATTTCATCGATATAATCATACTACTTCTACAGTTTTAAATGACTGCAAATAAAAAAAAAGGCGATTACTTCGTTGTTTCAGATACGTTATCGCATGAGATTATCAAGTAAATCTGGAAACAATTTCAGTTTTCAGCATGCAAATAATAAATACTAAAATAAAGATTACGAAGAATACGCCAGATAAATTAAGTTTATCCATCGAAATATTGATAAGTAGGTACAGCATTCGACATTCGTACAGTAAGTCTGAAGTATATTCATGATATACTATGGGAAAAATATATGATTCTTATAGAGATCATTTTTATATAGCAGTAAAAGACAGGCATATAGTAATAAAATGAAATACATAATATCGCTGGAATAGGCCACACCAGCTCGACTCCGGTTTTATTGTTGATTAAATGACGTTTGTATGACTGTTTGTAAATTACTTCTATCATCAAATTACACTTATACGAGAAAAGGGACGACATATATCAGATACATGAGTAATAAAATAAAGTAATAAAAATAAGTAATAAAATATGAGCAAAATTTTGCCCGAAATAGAAAATGATGATCACGAAAAACTAAAAGTGCCACAAGCATTTCACACGCAAATAACACGCGTAAGAAGTTGGGACAAAAAGTGTCCTTGCATCTCTTTTGAAGACAGCCCACACCGATCACGCGCATAATGAGCGTGTAAGTTCATTAGAGATTGAGCCTATGCCGGTGCACCGTGGAGCGCGAACCACCGTTACGGCTGAGGACACCGGCTTCCCACAACGCGGCCTCTTACCTCACCTCAAGTACGACTGCTAGTCGTTTGCTGGCCGTTCTACGTGCTCTGCTTAATTTACAAATACTTGTTCAACAGCCAAAATATTAACTAAGTGCAAGTGAATTGTAAGTTCAGGCAAGTATATAGATTGATTAAAATTTCTAAGGATATAACACATATGGCGGATCATAGCATACAACGAAACCTACCAGAAAACCAAAGATTAATTGACCAGGATAAGTAAAAAAAATAAGTAGCGGTGTCTATCGATAAAAAAAGGTAGAAGATAGAAGAGGTAAATACGATTACATTACATATAATAAGAACATAACCATAAAATAAACAAACGAAATAAAGGAATAACAGAAAAAGTCATAGGTAGAAAACGATGAAGTATGAATATGAATGAAGTTTTAATAACATTTTTAGATATTACACTCAGGTATTAAATTAAAAATCCCTAGAAAGCTCGATTTAAAAATTTTAGCTTTTAGTCAGGAGTATTAGAGTCGCAATAGTATGGAATAACCATGATCACAATAGATATTAGGAAGATTGGCGGGTAAGACCACAGCAGATATTATGGAGATTAGGGGGGAATAGTCCAATGCATTATGTTGAATAGGGATGTCAATAAACTGAGTAGTATAAGCACAGTGTAAGCAAGTATAATGATAAAATTCTTCATCACGTGCCAATAATATGTGTGACATTGAATTATACAATCGATTCGATCCAGCGTTCCGGTGAGTACGTATGTGCACGCCTTTGTTGTTCCTCGTTAAATATTTATAAGCACACGAAGATGGTCGTTATGTATTTTGTACCAGTTTAGATGTGATCACGTAAACGTTTACGACTGTTTACGTCTTATTACACTCTTCATTACATGAAAGGCGACAGTAATAAAATACGGAATAGGCAATTTATGTTTTGTTGCGGCCCTAATCTCATGACGTCATGAGTAAGAGTCTAATGAGTCTTTCAAGCAAGTTTTATCTGTGAGGTTTATTTAGTTCTGTCTATTTTATTTTTGAGCTGGTGCGCTGGCCGTCCCGTGTTCGATTCTTAGCCAAGGCAAATATTTATTTGGCAGATAAATAAGATTTTATTCATTTTATTTTGGTTAATTATTTGATATGGTTTGTATCTTGAAGTTTGCAGACAGAAAGCAGTTTACATTTTGGTGTTCCCTTTATGGATAAAGATTTGGTGATACTAAAAGCTATTTTATTTGAGGAAAATGTTAAACAATCATAATCCTTCTTAATGGCTCAAGCTTGCACAATGAGACAGGAGATAACGCTTAGTGGAACAGGTACGCTCGAATATGACTAATGATCCTCGCGCTGCTTATCATCAATCTTCCCAAAGAAAATTACCTCGCACTCACCTTTGAGAATAATTTATTAATTTTCAGGACGAAGAATATTTAATTTACCTCCTTCAATATTACTTGCATTTGTATTTACGATTAAAAAAAAGTTGGTTATTTTGAAGCTCTACCACTGGACCATAAATTTTAATTCAAACCAATTTTTAAACATGACATTCCGTCAGCTCAATGAAATATTAGGAAGACCAACATTAGGGCAGGTGAAGAAGCTAAATTGAAACTTGTAAAAAAAGTAATAAATGATAAAGCAGAAACAACAATATTTCAAGGTTAGTTTATTACAGCAATAATAAACATCCGTCATAATGGCATCACACCACCAGTACCAACTGAGCAAATGAACACAATCAAGGATGATATAACAAGAATGATTTACAAATCTATTTCTTGCGTCACTCAGAGGTGAACGATAAAAGATGAATGAACGATACATTTGATAAATATTATATAAACACTTATAATAAACAAGTGGCTGAAACTACGACAGGTATAGATTTATTACTATAGATAGAGGATCACAAATGTACATTAAAACAATATAGCTTGAATGGTTTCTTCATGTTTTATGATGTTATATAGGTATATAATGCATTTAATAATAAAGGCCTGATTTCAAAACAAATTAAATGTACTTTTCGTGGTATTTTACGAAATTAGCTAATGGCAAGATATTCTGATATTAATGAAATAAGTACTTTACAAAGATGAATAAATAAAGACGTACTATTCACAAACCGTGGCAAATGATAATGAGAGTTGTCAGTTGCGTAAGAATTGTGAGTATTGTTGTGACAATATGAATTTTGAATAGGTTGCCAGTTAACAGAGTCCATTTGTTAACCTTCTTGTGAATAGCATAAGGTTCATAAAGAAGGCACGGCTATTACTAACTGGTAAAGAGCAATTACCATTAAAGTCATAAATATCGTTTAGGAGCAGTGTAGGCAGATATACTTATGTATGGTTGTTAGAAAAAATTATATAACATATTTATGTGATTCATGAAACGAAAATAAATAATAAACGTTTAATAATGATGTAACTTAAATTTAAAATTTTCTTTCATTTTAAATATCATTTTTAATTTTTACCTTAACACACGAAATTGCGATCAGACAGAGTGCAAGGAAAATATTCTTTAGTTCACTCAGGCAGCTATACGAAACTTAAGAGAAAACCACTTGTTGTGGTTTTCTTTTACTCGTATATTGATGAGCAAATTGTGCGTCTATTTCAACTGCGTGGACGTAACACATTTAAGTTTTTATATTTAATGCGATTAAGTTATCGAAATGATCGCACGTATAGAGACGGCATGTCATAGATAGAAGTGACCTTAGACCAGGATGTAGTCAACAAATCCTGAACAGGTACAAGTCGTTTATAAAATAAAATCGTGACTACACGTCATGGCATGTGCAATGCGAATGACCTTAACTTGAAGCAAACAAGAAGTTCTACATCGCGTAACTCAGACCCTTTGACCTCCGATAGCCAAAATTGATCCAATTCATCGAGAGAAAGCCGCTTTCACGCGACGGAAGTGCGCAACGCAAGGACGGACAAAAGACAGCCCATTTATGTAGCGAGAGCCAACTGACCGCGGCACGCTAGGCACAACGAGTTGAACGAGTACACATAAAACGCTACTCGGCTAAATTAGGTTCACGCTTGAATTACATGCGACAGCATTTGCAATTTCAACGTTTCATTTTAACAAGGTTAACATTCAATTTAACAAATGAATACGTCCGAGTATAATGCTAACAATTAAAGAACATTGCGAGTTGAATGCAAAGTGTCATTAAATCTAACACTTTTAATTGTTCAGGTGTAAACGCGGATCATTTGTAGTTAATGGTCTCTATTTAAGTACTTGGAAAGATATCCGAAGAAATACTGGGTTTTTATTAACCAACATAATTAACCTTTTTGATACATACATTTTAAATATTGATTATTAAATTGATTAAATTTGATTTGAGTGTCACCAGAGAGAGGCAAAGCGGCGTTACTTCGAGTATTAGATAGCACGCAATCAATATCTTGCATGTATCCCCTAAGAACGTTAATGAGATCCAAAAAAATAATCTAGCAAACAATAATCACGAAACAATAGCTGCAATTACAGCTATAATTAAAGCAATTTGCTCGGAGAGTGAATGACACGCCTACACCGGAATTTTGCTAGCCGTGCGTTGGAGGAAGAAAGAATTTATTCGATTGCGATTAGCCAAAAAAGGCACGGATTATTGAACACACCTTTTTATTGTATTCTATTGCATGAAGACAAATTCATAAATGTTACTATTTAAACAACACATACGGTTATTTGACCATTATTAATTAATTATATAATCAATCGGAAGTAATCCACTACGTAATTAGAAATTAATTATCAAAAAGAATATGTGATCAGTCGTCATTGTTCTGCAATAATTCAGTGTACAAAAGGCACAAGTAAAAGACAAAAAAGGAAGAAGACAATTCTTAGCACCTTCTTATGCAGTTCACACAGCCAATAGATGTCGCCAAATCGCTCATCTAGATTCGTGTGCGACGAGCTCCTGATTCTCCGTGCTGCGGCATCAGCGAAGTGCGCGCGCATGCTTCCTAAATACCCATGGGAGTGGCCGGGTAACGAGTTGATTGTAACATGTAAAACCGGGCGGCCTGGGGCGAAGCGCCCGCGTGTGTTATTAACGACACGATGAAAATATCATCAACAACATTAATGGCATTTTATATTTTTTTCACTTCTTCGAAGATAATCAGTGTTGATGAATGTGGACCCTGTGTACGGTTAAATTGAACTGAAACAGGTGTGACGGTGGTACGTGGTATTGCAGCTGTGGTTCCCAAATATGAGTGTTACCACATATGTGATATCTGCAATTAATTTCGAACAGGACCAAGTATTGAAATCTACCACAGAGGCTGTGCTACTTCTCAGAAGAAGAACTCCAGCTTTTCGCAGGAATCCCTCAAAATGCCAACACTATAATTATATATACTAACATTTAATAACTACACATTCCTAAAATCGTCGGGACTTTAATATCCCACAAATACGAAACCGGAGATACGACGTAAAGTTAAGTGACACTTGAAGAAGTGAGGCGCATTATCCGACTCAGACATTATGATTCAGAACTTCTTCGACATCATGAGTTCGAGTTAAGGATTCCCTCTTATTATGTATCCGGGGGTTTCGTTTAAATTTCAAAAGTCGTAGTTGCTGATGAAAGTTCGAAAGAATCTCTATTTGAAATCAATTTGACATGTCATTTAATATTCATTAGAATAACGTGTAAATATACAATATTGTATGTAACGTCCCATCTTCTATGCTACGCATGTGGACTTCGGGGAGTGATAAGTAGCGTTTCCTCGTTTTTCAAAACATCCTTCCTTCTTTTGGACTAAATCTCCAAGTGTTCGACAGTGGCACTGATCGTTACGAGGTAGGAAGCATTTGAATGTAAAACAAAGAAGAAATATCAGTATTTTTATGCTCAATCAATGTTTAATTATCCACACGTCAAAGGTTAAATTCATCACCTGAATTCATTGTTACTTCTTTAACGCCATTTTATAACTGGTAGCAACAGAACTCGGAAAAAACTAATAAGTATACGGCATCGAAAAGTTGTAAAATGTTCCAAGTGCGTAACGGACGTAAAACATATGATTTACTTTCCCTGACATTTGATTACAAAAGCCTAAAATACACGTCTTTTTTTATTCGGATATACACTAACAACTCACTTATCACGCAATCTCAGGAACTAATTAATAGTTTTGAACTGAAACTGCACTGAAATCTTAAAACTACAGGTAGATTTTTTATACGGTGAAGCTTTTTATCCGCTAAGAATGGATTTTATTAACATATCCCTAGGTGGAGTTCGGTTTGTATGAAAAAAGCAATATGAAGGGTAGCTGCGAGGGAACAGTTAATTACACAATAGTACAAAGGACACACACTAACAGGATATTTCAACTTCGTATTCGTAGTAACACCAGGTCATATTTGCATAACATTAATAATATAATAATGTATAACATTACAATACTAGTGGCGATAAGGCTAATTAACACTGGTAAGTACAACACTATTCCTGCTCTATCATATGTCATTTCCTTGTTGCAACCATTAAAATTAGCGGAGCTCATCCTTTCCTACAAATTGTGCGTAATGGCGGATAGAACCGTTTAGAATCAAGCATGTGAATACTTATTATACAGAACAAAATGTTTTATTATTTGGAAATATTGGACCGGTGACCGGCAACCGGTGCTATACCTAATTTTGATAGCTAGTATTATATTAATGAAATGGGCAAACAGGCTTTCGGCCACCTGGTGGTGATTATAAGTGGTATCCGTGGCATTATGGCGCCGGCGACTCCAAAAAATACCTATTGAACAAGAAGTTGGTATGAAAAAATAAGTTTCCAAGACTTGAAAAGTAATAGTCTTAGTATACTTTAAGAAGGTACTGTTTAATGTCCATCTAAACTACAGTAAAATAAATACCCACAACACTCAAGCAAAGTGCACACCGAAACCAACGGAAGCACTCGAACACAAAAGCCCAAAAATAAACTTTTTTCCAGATCCTAAACACTCGGGGTATCAATCAACGAACCAAAAATAGGCCAGGAAGCGAGCAACACAAATGCTTCTGTTAATTGCCGTGACAGTGATGCTTCGACTAAAATTGGACCACTATGCCTTCTGCCGGGTCTGTAGGTACTAATGCTGTTGTAAGCAATGATGGACAGGCAACAAGGGGATGGGAGGAGATATTTACGGAGTAAAATCGATCTTTACTTAACTACGTTCACGACTACCACGCACACAGTGGAAAGGAACATCGCTCCAAATAGTGACAATCAGAATGAAAAAAATACAAATAAGTAAAAATAGAGAAGAATTTATAAATAAACACACCGACGCGACACACCCACTGATCATAGTATTACGAAAATATCTGAAGAGTAAAAACGGGGACCATGATCTAAAACACTATGACAGAAGCTTGGACTATCGAAATATCTTTAACAATTCCTAAACATATTTTGGATATTTTTTAATCATAGCTACAATCCTACTATCTTTGTGCGGCGGGGGGGTGGGGGGGGGGG
>DWLO01002151.1:0-13120 GCA_018245335.1 Dalla quadristriga | reverse complement strand
CGGGTCTTGGGTGTGTTAAATTGTGTTGTTTTCTGTATGTGTCCGCCACCCGCAACACAGGGAATCCTAGTGCGGAGTGTGAGTGTGAAAGCGATAACTTTTGAATAAATTAAGAACATTCATTGGTAATTTCATCTGAGTTTTCATACTCTTTTAATTATTTATGTGTGCCCAAAATTGAGTTAAAATTAGTCTTGAGAAATTGATCTTTGGAGGCTCGTAACTTCTAAACCAATATCTTTTATTCTGTTCTGTATAAGAGTACCTATACTTAGATAATGATAAGACAAATATATATCATGCTTAGTTTAGGGCGTCATTTGTTGATTATGTTTGAATGGAAAAGTACTGGGCTTGCGAGCTCTTAAAATTTAAATTATCTTAATATGAGTAGATTTTTTCTTAACAATAATAAAGGATGAATGCTTTTCGTGTTAATAAAATAAATATGGTCAAAATATGTAAGATATTTTTATTAAAATATTCCCACTATTTCCGCGCGCAATTCAAACACGTATCTTTAAGCCAACAGTTTATTTTATTTCCACATCCGCAACGAAAGAGTAAAAATTCTCTAACGTTTGTCGTCCAAACATTTATTTCGCCTCCGCAAAATGTGTGAAACAGTGTAGTAAATTTTAACAGCACGTGCGCTCGGCGAGTGCAAGGATTTATCAGGGAATACCTAAAGTATTCCACACTTGACTTTCTATTTCCGCTAGATTGCAGCCAGCTGTCCTGAGGGATCTCGGCCCAGTAAATGAGCAAACTCGGCATTGTCTTTCGTAAGTGCCTACTGCGTTATTGCTTTGTTTTCATTACTAAAAAACATTTGGTGCAACAATGATTACTTTTAAAAGATAAAATGTTATTTTGTTAATTAATATAAATTAATAATAATAAATTAATTTATTTAAAATGTTAAAATATGATTTTTACCAGGTTTTTAGAGCATAAAAAACTACCCAATGAATTAATTAGTGATGAACAAGAACCTGAAAGAATACATTTTAGTATGTCACATGAATTAGTTAATTAATTATTTCAAAACAGAACCTTCTAGGCGAGTATTATATTAGAATTTTAATATCTATTACATTTTATTGTACCTATACAATTCGATGTCTTCTTTATCTAATTTTACTCAGTTTCAATCTACTCATCTGCTTAAGTATTCCACTCTTTGGTTTCCACATCCACTACATTTCAGGCCGCTATCCTCAGGGATATCAGCTCGATAAATGAGGGAAGTTGGCTTCGTGTTTCATAAGTGTTTCTATATTATATAGGTTTTGTGTACTCGTGTACTTTTCTGTACACTTTCTAGTTATTATAAAATTTCTGTTGAACCCAATGTTTAACCTTTCTGAACGAAACATAAATTGTAAGAAAACGTTTCATGATAAAAATAGGATGTGTTTGTAATAATGTCCTTTTGCTACATCGTCCACTATATGAATCCTCAATTATTTATATTAACGTCATACATACGAGTATACGTCTGTATACCTAGGCTACTGGTGCTTGGCTTTCTATTTCCGCCAGATTGCGACCCCGAGAGAGTCTCGCTCTATATAATTATGAGGAAACTTGCTTTCCCTCGGCATTGTCTATACTAAATCGCGCGTCAGCTGATTGTTTTGCCAGCTCGTCTTTTCTTTTAGTTTCTTAAATTCTCGAAGCTTTTATTCAGACTTTTTCTTTTATTATAATAGGGGTTCTTTAAATTATGTTTTTTTTATAAATGACAATTATTTTAAATCCTATCGTACGATATGATGTATACTACATTCACACTTACCAGGACGTTTGAGTTCAATAATAATCTTAAAGTTATTCTTTCTCCTTTTTTCCCCCCAACATATAGTGATTCAATCATTTTTGCAAATTTTTAAGCTTTTTGAACCAACGAGTTTTATTACAGCAAATTTTTAATTAAAAATGTTACTAAACATGCCAATATCTTACTATTCAATTGAACGTCCATTGTATGTGTAAACGATTTCACGTACTATTATAGAAATATTCAATATTGGAAGTAGGTATATTTATGAAGTAATACGAGTAGCAGAGAAAATGTAACAAAGTCTCGATATTAAATTGAAAGATGTACGGTGCGTACGGAGAATAGGCGTTCTTAGAAAAATATTGCATCCCCTTCGCGACATTTTACAGGGTCACGATTTTATATGTTACCCACATATGTCGTGCTCATTTGTTCCGTTTTTTCTGCTCTTTTCACGAAACGTTTCTATAGCTTATCATTGTCAACGATTGAAGTAATGGTCCATGAAACTGCGTTATCATTTTATATAATATGCTGTTTTTTGAATGTGGAGATATCTTTTTCCTTATTCACTATCAATAAATGTTGCAAGTCAGTAAATATGCATTTTCCCAGCGTGGTGGAGCGAAGCATCTGATTGCGACACCCGTGTCCAGCAGTGAATTGATTGGAATATCTGCTCCATTATCCCACGTACATGAGATGTGCGTACGTGGGTTGCAATTACCATTAACTATGGCACACTGATAACTGCACGTAAAGAACAAAAGATTCAAAATGCATTAGGCAGACCATAAAACAATCAAATACAAACTTTATGTCATGTAAGGTAAAGTACATAAAAGATTTCCAGAAAATAATAAACTATATTCGAGTCCCAAACTAAGGAGCGTTCACACAGACGTGTTCGCTATAAATAAAACTTGAAAGCATCCAAGTTTCAGCATAAATTGAGAGTTTCGAAACAGAGCGGAGCTAACGGCATCTCTATAAAGGCACCTGCTGCGCCCGAAACCTGCGACTTTAGATTAGTGCATCTAGACTCCGCATAGTTGGGTAGAAGGCAACTGACTTTGTAAGTTTTCATGATTTCTCCTTTTCATGCTCATATAAATGTTAATGAATGCCAGACGTCTCTAACAAGATTACCGATCCTAATTCGAAATTGGATCCGAGTGAGACTTCTTTAATTTTCAGTCAACGCGAAAATTAGGTGAACCGGAGCGTGACATCCGACTCTCGGATGAATAACTCATATCCGAACGCTATCAATGCGCAGTTGGCGATTCGTGCATCGGGAATGAGAGAGTTGGGCAATTTAAAAATGTATAGAGGATTTATACGTGCAAATTACTCCCCGGCTGCGTTCGCTTTTATGCGCTAACAAAAGAGCCATAATATCGGACGCACGTTTCTCTACTATTACGTATGAAGCGTTATTTATTACGCATGTTGTTACAACTGCAATTTCGGCTGAGGTCAGAACTCACAATTACCAGACTTTATTAAACTCTACCTTTGTTAAAATTTCTAAGTGGTAGATCCTATATAATAAAATACTTCTTATCTACGTAGTTATAACACATCATCGTTTTATTTTAATTACCCCAAAATTCTATTTAATCATCCTGTTTGTCCTGGAAAAAGTAGTCCTTGAATTAAGTTAGTGTTTATAACTCACTCTCAAAGAAATATTTAAATTAAAATATTTGCCTTTATATTTTACCGCTCTATTACCCCTTTTAACTTTACTATGTGTATACGTCTTTAAATAGAAACGCAGAGTAAAATAGAAAACAATAATTAAAACAATGTCCCTTCCGCCAAGAGACGTCGTTTTACTACCTACAGATTGTGCCAATGTGGCAACCGTTATTATACCTTCCTCTCTTATAACTCGTAAGTGTTAATTCTCTTCACTCAATTACATATTTTATCCCTGTATCACACCGAACACAATTTGTTTAAGAAAGACTGAGTTTGTCAGCACCGGCGTGAGACACGCGTCTCATTTCGGGATGAAGACGTCAATCTCAGATTTAACATAAATTGGTGCACGGGCAGGCAGGCGGTCGTAGCCGGTGGGACCGATAGAGCGTTCGCCGCAAATTGAGAGGCGAGCGGCTCAGTGCAAATTGGAAGCGCTTCCCAATCGCTACAGACCTTTGTATTTGTAACCAGGGCTAAAGCGCCGAGAATCAATCAGCGTAATGGGGGTTTGTCCGAATCTGCTTGGATTAGTCGCGGTAAACTGCTCCCAGGGCCGCCGACTTTTCAATCACCGTTCAACAGAACAACCCTTTGTTGATCTGATTGAATGGCTTATATCAATAGGCTTGGAATTCTCCTTTCGCTTTATGATCACGCCGCTCCGTTATTGGATTTCAAAGTCTTGAAAGTTTTAACTTGATCCAATGAACGGAAAATTGCTCGCTTTCCTAGCGAACTTCCAGCAGCATTCTCGTATCTAAATTTAAGTCGATGAACAAAAAACACAACTGTAAAATTGGCACCTTTGTCTCGAATAATTACTCATTCAAACTCTATTTGACTTATCTTTATACCTTGACGTATCAACCGCCACATAAGATTAATGTGCGTTTGGTTATGAATCCGTTAATCGCTTGAAGATACTCCAAGGTAAAACGTCAAAGCAGTAAAACTTGTGTTTAAGGCGCTTTCATACCAAATAAATTGTTACTATACATTTTATATCTTTAAACTTTTCCAAAACTAAAAACAGTTTTTCCGAGACCGATAACTAGCCGCTACAGTTCCAAGATTTGAACTTCGCAAAATATGTATAAAGTAAACTTAAACAGAACGTTAAAAGGGCACCAACCATCATTAGAGGTAATTATTATGTCCAGTATAAATTTAAAATCCGAAATAGATAGTTCCTATTTGCCACCAGCCATAAGTATAATTCAAACAAGCCGCACAAAGCATACCAATTTCAAGTTAGCTTGTGTTGTGGTACGCCACACATTACAAAACTTCAATAACCGTTAGCTAAGTCATTCCTTATTTCTAATTAAATTTCGTAGTACATACATAGTAGGTACCCGTAGGTATAGACTGCATAAGTACACTAATTATGGACTAATGTATACATACTATTACTAGCTACTGTAAGTATAAATTAGTCGAAACCATCGTATTGGTAACAGATATATATGGGAAGTAGTGGCCACATAGGACCGCTGAATGCAAGGATATACCTAGGCTTTGGCTTGGGAGGGGGAGGGGGTTATCCTGGAGAGAAATCTGTATCTGAAGTCCAGAAATGTCCACTGTAGGTCCACTTATGAGGGTCACTGCTGATCGTTTCTTTCTTACTTACACTGCAGGTCTTCATTCGAGGACGCTTCTTACCAATGGGACTTACGAAACATCAGTCCTGTGGGTATTCATTTTCAAATCCTTTTTTCCCTTGCGTAGTATGAACCAAATGTACTGGGTACTGGTAGGACCTTGCACCTCAGTAAGCTCATTACTGAATACCCGTTATCTCCCCTGATGTACAAGAAAATGTAAGAAATCAGTATAGGATTACTTTTGGACCAATAGCATTCAATCAAAAGTGAAAACAGACAGTGCAAACAAAGAGACACTACGCGTTGGGAGCTAGTTTTCGGCTGGCTGCACCGGCACAAAGCTTTGAACTGTGCCAGTGCCCACTCTCAGTCACTGTTAGTCTAATAAATGTTTCGTATATATTATTACTACTATTACTACTACTACTAATAATTACTACTTAACTAGACTATTACTTATACGTATTAACAATACTAACACTGACTGTCTTAAAGCCCATAGCCCTACTACTAGTACTATCCAACTTATATTACCATTATTACCTTTTATATTAACAGGACTTATTTACACTAAACAGTCCCTTAGTACAGTACTGTTCGGGGTTTGTAATCTATGGGTGGCAGTGGATGGTAAGCCAGCATGCCCGTGTGCTGTTCTAATTACTCAAAAAGCCAGCAATCTCGTGTTTCGGAGTTTTTTATCGTTATTAGTGTATGTAAGTTATTTTAGCAAGAACTTTTGATTTTATCATCTGAATTTCAAAACCATACCAGTCATTTCGGGGTTTTCTAGTTTTAATAGTGTAATTCGATTTACATAAGTATAAATATATTACTATGTACGTAAGAATTTGTGCAAGCCCATGTAAGAGTGTACTCATATAGTTCCGCTTAAACCATTTACAGATTTCAAGCGGTCTTGTGTACAGCTCGTACAGCACAAAGCTTTGAACTGTGATCGTTCTGGCAACTTACAAACAGCTTAAATAATTGTGCAGCGCTGCTTTCTATTTTTAAATTACGGCTATATTAGTTTTGCGACCGAGACTAGGTCCTGTTTTAATTTGACCGCTTCGAATTAAATTACTTTTTACGTTATAAACATATATTTGTATCACGCCTTATCAATCCCGTTTTTTGATTTCGTTATATTAGCAAATAATGTTTCTGGAAGACATTATACTGAAAACAAAAGTTTATTTTTATGTTTTTTTTGTCCAAAGACAACATTGATAGTGCTTAATTAATCTTTTCAAATACACACTTACATAATAACTCTTTAAGATTATTGTAATCGCTGTATTCATATCAAACACATTTTACACTTCTTATGATACGCTGAACATTACCAGGAAAGGATAATTACTACTAATTCAAAACAGAGTTATGAGTTTCGAATTGTTTCTACCCAAGTATTTTTAGAACATACATCTTTTACTTACCTATGTTTCCATTGGTACAACATTTTACGCTGCTTTGGGAAATTGTGAAAACAGCTTAATAAGTTTAAGCAGCATAATAAGCATTTGGAATTGAATGGGTATTTGAAGCATTTAGATCTCATATTAACATTTATGATAATTATGAGTTGAAACTTTTTTAAATGCCATAATAGTAGCAAAAAGAGGCATGCAGTACCATTAACCACTGCCGCCCGTAGATATATGTTACAAAATGTGGATAGGACTATGCGAGGGACTGTTAGTTAGTTGGTCTTGTTAGTATTAGATGTTAATAGGAAGATTAGTTGTTTATTATTCGTCAGTAATAGCACTGTGAGAGTTCGGACTGTTAGTAATCGGTAGTATTTGTCCTATTCGAAGATGGTCACAGATGCGACTCTACCCCAGTGGACTGGGATGGTCGCCTTTTGTATAAGTGTAACTTCACCTTTCCCACCGCAACACAAATTGTTGGATAAACCATAATTCCTATTGTGTGTTACCACAACTTATTTTTAGAAGACACTGTAAATCTCGTAATGAAGTTAACTACTACAGCGAGGGAGAGTCTAAGCGCATTATAACCCAGCAGCACCATAATTACACCGTTTCCTTTGTCAAAGTCGAAACTAGTGAGAAAGCATTGAGAAGTAGGAGCAATGAAAAGCAATGAAATGGTTACGGGAGATCATTAAATACTGTTTTGACCTATTTTTGCTACTGCCACTAGTTAATCGTGTTTTGATTTCATGCAAAGATGGTTTCTTTATGCCAGAAGATTTGAATGTTAGCTGTTGGGACGTGCCTAGATTAATGCTTGCTGTTAAGATAAAGGAGAGAGGGTGTTTTCAACGCAGGTTTTCAAGGAGATATCCCTGTATTGCAGGCCGGTTACACTTTATACAAGGCGAGACTCTTAGTGACCTCAGGAGCAGCAATCTATTTTTGACAAAATTAGAAAAGGATTAATATTAACCAATACTAGCTGGACTATAACTTAATCATACTAATAGGAATAACTTTCACTAACAATCATAATTACTACAGTCCAATTTGATAGTATCGTGTTGGGGGGCAGTGGCATTATATGGGTTTTTAAATAAAAATACATTCAAAATTGCAACCAAACAACTATCAAATGCCAATGACAAGCGTTTTTGGCACCAGTTTTGCATACTACTGATGTCTGCGGTCATTGGACGTCACTTCCACCACCAGTCTTTCCCGCCTATCGCGGATAAAGAAAGTTTTACTTGAAAATAAATTACCAAAGAAATTCTACAAAATCGAAAGCAGCGTTGGGTATTCAATTAAATCACGCTCGAAGACACTTCAAGGTCTATGATATCGAACTCCAGCCGCATTCAAAATATTTTGCTGAGCCGGAATGGAGAGCCCTTTTAAATTCCATGACAGGGCTAATTAAGTGAGAAGTGGTGTACTAATTGCTCTGCACGAACAAAGCTCACGTGTACTCCATTTTGGTCGTATTTACCGAAGGATAGGTAGCGATGTTGTTTGCTCGCAGGAATATTTATTACCCAGTCTTGTAGAGTAAACTTTGCGCTTACAGTGACGCATGCTAATGAATTTGCATTTAATTCTCGTTTATAGTTTGTTCATGTTGACTGGATTTCTGGTATGCTGTTTCTCTTCTACTGACTACAGTTGCAGAAAATGTATGTCCAAGTTTAATTTTGTATGTTGCAAAGTTTCATTTCAGTCCAAGTTTAATTTTGTATGTAGGGTTGCCCGCGAATTAGTTCGTGTATAATTTGAACCATTTTATGTTCGGAACCAGGACCCCAGTTCGTATTGTACTGAGCGTCTTTGGAGAGACCAAGCTATTTGAGAAATAGACTTTTAAATAGTTTAAATGCCATTAGAATCCATTTAATAGTCTTTGTGTGAAGCCGTAAACTTTCAAACAGACAAATCAACCTTTATTTCGTCCTTCTTGCTCCTTACTTGTGTGTTTGTCACTATTTATTCTATTTAAAATTACTCCTTTTTTCTGTCTTGTAATTTTTCTTACCTTTTAATACCTCTTTACGACAACTCCTCACTTTAAGGTTATCTGGAAGAAATCGCTACTTAGCAATTAGACTGCCTGCTGTGCATCTGT
Source organism: Dalla quadristriga (assembly GCA_018245335.1). Classification (NCBI taxonomy): domain Eukaryota; kingdom Metazoa; phylum Arthropoda; class Insecta; order Lepidoptera; family Hesperiidae; genus Dalla; species Dalla quadristriga. The sequence goes on along the minus strand of DWLO01002151.1, from coordinate 4,450 downwards.
AGTAAGCTATTTGTAAAACTGTTGTATATTTTTTATAGCGTAATAAAGAGTATAATACTGAATAATAATGAACAAACTGAAGTGAAAAAAAGAAAAAATTATGAATTCTGACATCATCCCTGCAACAGAATTTTCAATAGTCGAGATGTACAGGCACAGTAATTGTATCAGATTGCTAGACTACAGAATGCTACACCTAAAAAGTGCCGGTGCAATTTGGCTTACCCGCGCCGATTGTAGCAGAGTCGAATCAAATGCGACGCTGAAAAAATAAACTCATCACAAAGCGCGCTGAATGTTTTACGCGGCGCGTTGTAGGCCTGTAGCCCTATTATGAGTTAACCCTTTAAACGAACTGCCGCAGTCGATTGCGAGATCGTCAAATAGCGCGCTGACTGTCAGAAATATTCCGCGGTATTAGTACCCTATTACCTTTGCATTTCGATCAATTTGACTTGCTACAGAAATAACTGAGGCGACCTCAAGGGTAGCAACGCATCTGATGCCAGCTTCGAACAGGACTATTAATTACTAACCACTACTAATCGGACTATCATTAACACCGACTAACTGACAAAAGAACTAACAGGCAACTAACACACACTGACCGACTAATATTGCTATTAACAGCTCATATGAATTCGACTAACATCCCCAGTTCATTTTACGGTCTTATTCAAGGTTTATCACAGATATACTCGCTCACATTTAAAAAAATCCACCTTTTGAACAAAACGTGAGGTACAATTAGGTTGAAATAAATAATAAAAATAATATTACATACCACGTTCATTAGCTGAAACGTTGAAAGTCAATTTTGGTAAAGTTATGTGAAGACGCAATATTGTTGTTTTTAGCAGAGAGCGTTTAAGCATACGACTCTACCGAGACATCAGATTTATGGTCATTTAAGAAAGGCGCCAAATGAGCTCTTTCCGGTTCGGACAAAAAATAATAATAAAAAGGCACTTTAACAAGATATGAATAAACTCTTAACCAATGCTTCACGCATAAGAAACCCTCGATTTTCATAACTTCTTGCTTCGGAAATTGCACTCGGAATTCTGAACCCCTAAACACCTGGAGTGGGAGACAGAAAAAACAACGGCTGTCCAAAATCGATTCATGTAACCGCCTACGCTGCCTTTCGAAGTTAGGGTAAGCTTTCGTTCCAATAATTACATTGACTCTCTTACCCCTCCAAACTGAATTACAGAAGTGCTTACTCCTCAGAAAACGGTAAATGGTGTCAACGAATCGATCTTGTGGTAGACCAGCTCTGCTATTCCAGTGGAATGTTTGATATTTTATTTATCGCGTAAACATGGCAACTTTGGCTATATGTTCAAATGGAGAATTAGAAGCAAATGCTTGCAGTAAAATCATCACATCAAATCATGTGTGCGTGACGCTAGTGTACAGCTCAAACTGTTCGATGTCGCACACATTGACACATTTCGAATGGCACTGAAATTGGGGATCCAATTTTGATATGTATTTTTAGGGCCGTTTTAAAAAGTCGAATGCTCTAACAATCATAAATCATACCTGTCAGCGTTGATTACTTATAACTATTATTAATGGCCATAGAAAATGACTATGTATATTATAGTATTAAATTGTGCGTCACTCACGGCATGGTGAATCGATGCTTTCGTGGGATATCACCCTCAAAGCTTCTTGGTTCTTTTTATAAAACCCAAGTGGCATCGGGCAGTGACGTTAAGGAGCAATCATTTTTGCAAGAAGGTAACCAACCTGGATCAACACCTCTGTCTTAATATGTGACTCAGTTAAGGGTTCCACCCCACATCTGAGGACCACGGGCACCTCTTATAAAACCGTAGCGGCAACTATTTAGCTATACCTTTCAAATTAAAACAAATACCTTGCTTCACGACAAAACGGGAGAGACGAAGCGGCGGTACCGCCCCTGTTATTATTATACAAAGGATTCCCGTCCGTCTTATTTATGTCAGAAAATAGCTTTTTCTTACCGCTCGTAAAATTATATTACTTTTATACAAACTTGAACAACCGTTTTTACCAACTGCTCTGGAGTTGAAGCGTTAGGTGGATAGTCAGTCTGTTACTCTTTCCGTTTGTGAAGATGCAAACCGTAAACGTTATTTTTTTCTTTGATGAATTTAACTTCAATATTTTTATGAATGCCCACAGTAAGTTTTTGATTCTTAACTACGAAAGGGTAGAAAGAATCCCAATATGATTCCGTGTAATGTTGTGTAACATAGATTTTTTTGACAAACTTGGATTACTCGCTGCCATGTGCTTAAATTTAGCCATACAAAGAGTGCGCAACAAAAGTTTATAATCAATTCAATTCCGAGTCGTTACGCGTGCGTCGAATGTGTTGTTTGAAAACAAGAAAAGTTCCCCGACAGTTTTTCCCTATTCAGCGCATTTGAAAGCAAAAATTTTAATAACAAAGACTGGTGTTTGAAGGTGTTTTATTTCGTTCGCTTATTATTATGATGACTTTAGTTTCCAAACGGAGAGTTTGAAAGTACTAACCAACATGCTTGTTCTTGAAGTTCCGAACTTCGTCCCTGGAGCTATGGTCGATATAAAATAGGACCTTTGTTTTATTTGAGGTCTCACTTCACAAGACCCATGAACAGATATACTGGATGCTCGATTGCTTCGCCATAATGGCCAACTCATAATGGCCCACTGCAGGGCAAGGGTCTCTTCTCACAACTGAGGAGGCTTGGAGCATACTCCACCACGCTACTCCCATGCGGTTTGTTGAGGGGCTTAATGGCCAACCCGAGTGTCAGAAGTTTTTCAGGCCGCCGGAAGGCCTCCGACAAGGCTTAATGACTGTTAGCAGACGATAACAACCGGGAACGACGGCTTAACGTGCCCTCCAAAGCACGGAAGCGCTCAAGAAACGTTGCCACTAGCGGTCACCCATCCTATCGCCGGCCGGTACGGCTTAACATTCTCAATCAATTACGATTGACGCTTCGATTAAACGCAGCTATTAAGTGACAATTAAAACAGGTTAAAAGGTGTAATACTTTGTCTGTTTCCACAAACCTCTGTTGATTTACATGACATTTTCTACTTCTTAAACATTATGATAAAATATGAAATAGAATACTGACATGCATTTTTTATTTTATTTGGAAGATTCAATCATGATCATCAAAACATGGATAACTTCAGATCCGTAGATAATGTTAAAATAACAGAAATATACCCAGAGGTTAGGGGAGGTATATGTAAAGTCTATTGAAGTTTAATAAATAACGCAGATGGAACTGAAGGACAAGGCTAGTTCACAATAGTAAAAAACTGTGAATGAAAATTGTTAGCATGGAAGCGGTGAGATATGATCTAATTTGGGATGTATAAAAAGATATGGTCACGTAACGCCGAAGAATAGCTATTCATTTATCAACGTCCCACCTTGCCTCCAGTGTTGTACCGTGGAAATATCTATGTTACTTGTGAAAATCCTCTAAACCTGCCAAAAAATGATACCTTCTTGTAGCAAAGAGGGCCACACAAAAAGTCTGCAGTTATGGCTGAATGCAGCCACTTTTCGTCATTGAACTTCTTAATATTGAAACACTGAACCTAGGTTTCTCCGATCGATTATGTAAGTGGTGTAAGTAAGTAGGTATAGTATTTACCAAATTATTCAAACATTTCTTTTTTCTTCCTTTAAAAGTCATTTAATAATAATGTTATGGTTACTAGTAATGTAGTCATAAGTGATAGTCACCAATCAAATCGACGCACATTCGCATTTAATAACACGTGATTACAAAACTATTTATATGAATGACACATCAACCGTCTTAAAATTTTTTCCTGTCTGTCTGTCTTTTTTTGTCGCGAATTGGCTCCAAAACCGCTAAACGTATTTTATGAAAGTTTCAGGTATTGTACAGGGTACTCTAACCTACTGCATAAGCTATATAATATCTGAATAACTCCAACGGTTTTTTTTAGTTTAAGCTATTAGGCGTCTATATCTCTTTTCACTTATTAATTTATTTAGTTTCCAAATTTCACGCGGGTGAATTCGCGAGGTATCCCTAGTAAACAATATGTATAGTAAGCAATACTTGTAATAATACTGTAATATAAGAGTTTCGAAGGAAACTTTAAAAATACTATGCGAACGTGTTGTGCGCCTCAATGAAGTTACTAGACAAGTTCGTGCAGATGCTACAGGAACGCAGCTAACTTGTGTAAACATTTTATCGATAGCCGTAGGGGACCAACTCTTGCATTAAATATATTATATCAACTTGTGTCTACCGTAATAAAGGACCAATGTGCTGCATATACACGCCTAATGAATAAACTTTGTGTGGACGCATTATTTGAAGAATACCTAAGTACCGATGGAAAGATCAGGCCATGAAATAACTGCAGGTTCATTGCGTAACGGAAAGCGATGCAGCAATGGAATCGC
>DWLO01002150.1:0-13122 GCA_018245335.1 Dalla quadristriga | reverse complement strand
TAATCTTACCAATAAATAAAATTGGAGTGTCTTACTGTGAAATTAACGTCAATAATTAATTAGAATACGTTATTTATATGATGACTAAGCCTAATCAACCGTTTTAAGAATTTATGTCTGTCTGCCTGCGTTTTTTTGTCGGAAATAGGCTCCGAAACCGCTGAAAGGATTATAATGAAATTTTATTTTTATGTGGTTACACACAGAAAACATAATCACGACATCATAATTTCTGCCCCAGCCAAGAATCGATCCCAGGCTCCACACTGTTAATGAGCTTCCGATATTTTGCGACGATAATAACCCAAGCAACTGTCGTAATCATACAGCAGGTTAGTCATCTCATAAGTATGCGAGCTAACCTAGACACAGATTTTGAATATTTTAAACGTTATTTAAAAAACTATATATAAAACTCGTTTAAAATTCTAGTATGGAAATGCGTTATTCTGTCGCTGCATCATAAACCAGTTATCCACTGAACGTTCTCGAAAATGTAAGTCGAAAATCAGAACATTAAAATGATCTTATGTATATGCGGTATTACAAACAGAATGTTTCCCCGGTAGCTGAGTTTTGGGTTATGAAAACTACAAGGCTCACAAAATATTCCAGCGTCTATCCCAAAGGAACTGTGCATTTTCTTGGACAAAAAGTAGCCTGTTTCACCCCAGTCCATAGAATGTATCTATGCAAAGAATCACCTCAATCCGTTGCTCACGAATAAACCATAATTAATATAAGTATAATCAAATACAACACAAGATATGTAAGCTGTATGCAAGACTGTCAGGTAGCCACATCCATAGCAACCACATCCTGAGGATCTCCATTCAAACGCAGAGTACCTATGATACAAACTAAGCTATTTATAATTATAATGTATTGGATTTGTATTGGGTAAATTCGAAATTTCAGTATGGAAATATTTGATTTAGTCGCTACACCTTTAAACAAAAATTCTACCTGTTCACGATAAATAAATAAAAAAATGGAAACTTCATCTACTTATTCGACGAGGACGGTGGTATATTGTTTAGGAATTTATGGCTTGGATTATGAAACCTATGATTACCTGGATACAAGAGCACGTGTCGGGTGGCCGCGGGTTTGACTGGTTTCGCGTCGCTCGCAATAACCACCACGTCGTGACGGTCTACATTTAAAAGCAGAGGACACTCGATAGCCGCTGCGTTGATTAATCTCAGTCGGTAAGCGTATCCTGCTATCACGAACAACCTGAAATGTTTCAATCGGTTGCTACTACACAATCAGTTAAAGCGGTCACAGCGCGCCGGCTTGGGCCAAGTAACCTACGAAGATAACCTCAGACGCGCTCGGGAGTTTGAAGGATTTTTTATAGAATAAAATAGCAAAATTTTTTTCGCCTTTTTGTTTATCAAATACTATGAAAATAAAAATATGTCTAAAATGTCTGTAGTTTTATTGTCTACAATGATATCGAAGCACATTTTCCAAAAGTCTACGTAGACTTTTACAATCAGTGAAAATGTAACAATGTGAGAGGCCTCTTAAGTGAGCATCGGTTTTTTGCTGTGGAAATATAATTGTCCTGCAGTCTGTTGCAATTGACGTTAAAACTTTGTGCCAACATTTGCCCGACCAACTTCAACTTTCTAACGATGACATTTGAAACATTTCTTTAAAATTCAACACGTAACTTAACTCTGTCTATCTTCACAGCAAATTTTAATCCGTTCAGTAAGGTTCACGTGTACAAACAAACAGTTGTCACATGAGGACTGTGATGGTTGCGTCTTGAGAGGACTATCGTGCTTCGCATCTGTCTTGCCCGCACATTCTAACACTTCAAAAAGTCTGAGAACAATATATAATTATTGTTCTGTGGTAAAAGAACATTCTAACACTTTAAAAAGTCTCAGATCAAGATATAATTATTGTTCTGTGGTAGACTTTTGAAAAATTTATAAATTCATTGAGAAACGTCACAACAGAAAGAGAAAAGGAATACATTGATAGATAACATGCAATTCGTCAATGATGTAAAAATCACTGCCCAATTCCCTGTTAGTTTTCATATACATATAGCCACTTATCTGCGACCAGTATTAAAGATTAGTATTAGATTAGTATTAAATACTCCCGATGACTAACTAGGATTACTAATAATTACTACTACTAATACTCCTATTAACACCTAATACTAACAGCACTAACTCGCACATTCCTACTCGTGGTTTTTCACAGATGTCTTTGGGCGGCAGTGGTTACTGGGACTCCATGCGGTTTGCTATACTTATAGTCTTAACATACTAATACTATAAATGCGAAGATTAGTTTGTTTGTTTCTTCGAGACGCCTTCACGGTTTTCCATACAAATGATCTTCATAGAATTTGCTAGGGAGATAGTTTGAGTCATGGAGAAAGTCATAGGATTCTTTTGAACCTGAATATTTGTACAGATCCAAAGGGAATGTCAACATCAAAAATTATATTTGTCCGAAAATAACAATATATTATTATTATATTATTAGTATTAAAGCGGACGAAGTCGCGGGCTCTAACTATAAATTCCAATTTATTGCTAAAAATTAAATCAAAATTATGTTCATACTTACTTCGAGCTATCTTCATTTCCGTTAACCACGAGTGCAGTTGGCCTGACACGGCTCAAGTCTTCTATATTCCCAGTTAGCAAGGAGGGGAACTTCGGAGCCATGACCAAGGTGTTCTCTTCGGCTCTGTCGAAGTCGTAGAGTGAGGCGTGTGTTTCCAATGGCTGCGGCTGGTCCACAATCAGAGAACCGTACAAGCCATCGCTTTGGTGAGCCACTATAAAAATTAAAGCAAATGTAAGAACACGCGCTGTCAATCTTAGATTGATTCAAAAGAGGTAGATACGTTACCTTTCTGAATTAATCTAAGGTAACGTACTTACCTATTTTCGAATTCTTATTTAAGTTCGATGTAGCATACCAACATATATACATACATACATCGAATATAGATTTCATTTACGCAAATGTAACGTTTACCATTTTTCTGAACTCGGTCAAGTCCTTGTGATATTACTTACTATGCGCTGTAGATTATTTGTGCTTTATCTGTATAAGTGCAGTTTCACAATACACGTAAGACCACATACTTTGACGAAGGTCGTATCTGAACTGAACTATGTAAATGGTTAGTTGACGAAAAGTCTCCATCGAACTGGCACATACGAGTATATTGTAAAATTATTCAATTATCACGTGTAATCGAAAACTCACGTAATTAGTTAAAGGTTTAAGTTAGATCTCAGAATTTAAAAAAATCTATAGAGATATTTATTTGCTTACAGTCTAAATCGTGGCGTTGTAAATTTTTTTTTTGTACAACCTACGAAGATATCTTGTTTCGGGTTCAAAGAGTTCCTATTATCTAAGCTGACGGTCAGATACAACTTACAGTTTTTTAATCCACCTGAAAACCAACCTGAGTACGAATGATAGAAGAAAGTTCCCGGCGTAGAAGCAATGAAAGCGTATTCATACGTCGACCCGTACGATATCGGGCATTGGGTGACCATCGGCACCCCATCCATGTGCGGCGTCCCCCTCTGCTCCACGCCATGCCAATGAAAGGTCAAATCCTCTGGCACCCTGTTCTTCACTTTGACTATAACCACATCGTTCACACAAACGTGTATGGGAGGCCCCGGCGTCTTCCCATTGACTACGATGGCCGGCTTCCCGTCGTCTTGAATGGCTGGCTCGATGAGGAAACTGTAGACGCACCGCCGCGGTTTCACGTTGAACTTGCAAGGTCGATGACATGATCTGTCTGGAAATCGCGGGTGGTTTAGCAACCTCCTGAGGTGCTTATTATATATCAAATTGCGTTGATTTGCGAAATTTCTTTTCAACATTACCCACAGTTTGGAGAAATTGATGAAATTATGTTTTAATTACGAACGAAAGTTTTTTTATTTAGATTTTATGATTGTTGTAAAGCATAATATGGATGGGCCGCTCTGGCACTTGTGTAACTCATTTGTTAACTAATTTATTAATTGTATTACTCAGGCACATGAAAAATTGTTTTTTTTTTAGAAATAAATGTCTTAAACCGTAAAATTGTGAGTGATTGTATTAACGATATAATATGCTGGAAATTTCCACATTCCAATATCTACTTCATACCAATTTTAGGAACTAATTTAGAACTGATGTTCTAGCCCCGTCGGCTACAGAGAAGAAATCTAGGAAATTTTGAGGTAGGTACCTAATTAAGGTTACTTGACTGGTAGGTTGGTATGTCATAACTTATTAATTTTGTAGCCAACTGGTCATGAAAAATTGAATTTATTGTAATTGTAGACGGAGACGTTAATAAAATAATCATCGGTCAAGTGTAAGTTGGGATCGCGCACCAAGGGCTTCGAATTTTTTTTTACAGTGACTTTTTTTCTCTTATAATATTATGATTGTTATTAAAGCTAATAATGTACAAAATAGATACATGCAATGATATAAAGCCTACGTGCCTATACCGATAAACTTCTTCTTTCTTTGTTTCATAAAGTGTGTTCTATGTTAAATACTTAATGTATAAGTAATAATGCTAGATTTGAAAAAAAAAATCATACATAAACACTTTTATCTTCAGGAATATTCTGGTAATAGTTGAAATCGAATTTGACTGTGGAAAGTTCTAAAAATATGTTTTCCGAAGAGATAAAATCTTAGGTCTACTCTTCTACAGACCCTTTTGTCTTCAAACACAATACATTCTAATTAACGCAGTGACTTTGAATCTAATTTACGGTAACTAAACAATAAGCTTACAAAAATATGACGCCGCCAAAAGCAAAAACGTCTGCAGCTTTTTGAAAACAAAAATTTTACCTGAGTTTTTCGTAGTGTCTGCCAAAAGAATGTTGCCAGAGGGCATGAAACTCTCCAGAGATGCTTTCCCATTGTAACTTACATTCGCTACGATTATCACACACAAAACTAACAACTTCATGCCGAAAACAGAACGTGCGGTCTTTAAAATATTCAAAATTCGAACGGGTTTTGTACTCGTCGAATGTAAAAGGCAAGACTCGCGGTCTGCCAGCTACCACAGATGCAGTGCGCGCTTGAAGGTGTTTCGAACAAAACTAGCCGAGTACGAGTATGCCGATTGCTGAGTAGCCGGCCAAGTACTCGTGTAGGATCCGTGAAGGCGCTTTGTGTGCGTTCTGGCAGGTTGCAAAGTAAACGTCGTTCCGCTACGAATTTTTCGCGTGCATACATTGCTCTGTTGTTGTTGATATTTGGTTCATGACAGAAAAGAAATGCGCCAAACTGTATTTTTAAAATGCTGAATATTACCAGGAAGGGAGCAAAATTAGGGAAGCTTTTGAAGACTTTAACTGGTAGTCTTGGCTAGTGTCAACAATAATTATTCTTCTTCTTAAAATGGAACTGACATTTATCTATGAAGTATATTAAAAGTCAAAGAATATAAACGCATTGGTTCTAAATATTTAATTAGTTGCTTCTGAGAACTGAGATGGTCGCCTTATGTATCCTCATCCATCCGAATCTTAATTGCATCAAAAGCAATTGCGCCCCAAGCCAACCATATACGTATTGTACAACCTGCATCTTTCCGAATGCTATATGAAAATGAAAATCGAGGCTGACAACCACAGACCATTTAACCAACTGACAACTGTACGTACCCTCCGAAACTCCGAATCACTCCTGAAATTCCTAAGCGCGCCTGAGGTTCCTTAATTTCTTCCTTAGCAGTTCCTTTGATACGATTGACTCTGCCACATTACTATAAGCGCTATTAAAAAAGCATACGATATACATATTAACTGGAACAGAATTTTTTGTCTGGTAAAACAAATGATTTTTCTGAAGTCAAAACTATTGCTGTAAACGATGGACCACTTTTCCCTAACTTATATTTATACTTACATTATTATTTTCATGTATATAGTTTCATATCGGTGATTTTAATGTAAATAGTTTGGTTCTTACCTAAGTGTATTATATAAGAAAATCACTGTACATCATTCTGGATTTCTGCTTCGCCATACTTTTTACACCAAACAATTCGCAAAATGCTTAAATATTGATTTCGACGGGAACGATGCGGCAGCGCTGGCTGGCAGACGAGTCTGCGCCTCAGCTGTCTTTACTAGCAAATGTAAATAACTAGCAGTTCCCAACAGCTTATACTTTCTTTTAACATACACATATTTTCACCTAAATCGAAAAAAAATCAGGGCTCAAAAAAGGGACTTGGGGGATGTTTTTCGACAGTGAAATGTTGTCTTCATTTGTAACAACGTGAAAATCTGAAATCGAGTGACTGTCAGTGATATTAATTGGGGATTAAATATAATTTAAATTTATATGACATCTTAACATAATCAGAGTATTTTAGGTTGTCTTTATTTGGCTATTGGCTTCGAAACTACGAAACGGATTTTGATGAAATGATCACTGATTTTAGAAGATACACTAACTTATTGTAAAGGCTTTGATTTATCTCAATATCTCGAACGGTTTTTTAGTAATAGCCCTTAGTGTCTGAACCGTAAGGGTCCTATTTATTTCACACTGGCAACGTTAAAATACGTATGTATGGTTACATTAGCCTCAGTGAACTTTCTTTGTAATGCAAATAATCCTTTCTGTTTAAAATGTTCTGTAAGTAGGTATGTCAAAATTTCACGCGGACGTTGTCTCGAGCACTAATTAGGCTTAAGCCCATTGCTTTACTAATAAATGAAGGAGTTTCGTACAATCTTTTAACTCACATTTCACCCCTTTAGTTGCCACAAAGAGAGGTAGATGCCACAGTCACACATACACACGGAATAACCATCCTCTTGATAGTCAAGTAAAGGTGGCTCTAAAATGAAGACAGTATATACTCCTTATTCTGTCATTTAAATTAACTCTATTACAGAGCTAAAAAGTAGAGGTTGAGGCATACTTACAAACATACTCGTAATCTAGTACCTATTAATGCTTGACCGGTAGAGAATGCTTTTAGCATTAGGTCCGCCTTTTCACCTTGTGTACTAAATAAATAAATAATATTGGAATTACTCCCATCATTAAATACCATTTTTCCAACGTCAACAAAATAGGAATATGAAATAAAACACACGTATGCGCTACAAGAATATAATACTATAGTGAGTTAATTCTCAAGGGGATTATAGAGGTATTCAAGCATTTACTAATTGCTAGGAACATTTAGTTTAGTCCTCAAATCAGACTTTTAATTACCTACATTTCTTACAGTTCATTCAAATAAATAATAGTGATGAAAGGTCTGTACTACTTAAATGTGGGATCTTGGTATTGCAATCAGAATAACTTCCTCATTGCAGTATATTAATTGCGTCCTCAGATGCATCTGACGTGGTTACTTTTAAAATAAGTTGCTTAAGTACTTCTTATATCAGAAAGATGCTTCTCCCGAGTATTATATAACATAGACGATTGAACTTTTATCATTAGTAATGAACTTTGATATTTGTAGGAAAAGTTACCAATCGTTCTTGCATGGTTTCATATCTGGTTCTTTTTTCAACGAATGTCTTTAAAAGCCTTTGCTTTCATTGCTTTTATTCCGTGTAAAAATACAATAATTATTATTTAAGCATTATTCCTAATTAATATTCTTCATCTTTATCTAATAGCTAGGACCTACTTATAGAAAAAAACGTGCTATCGGGTCCACTCAACTTTTAGTTACCATTCCTAACGTCAGCAAGGCAAAATCGGTCATCTCTTAGGCTGGTCGTTGCGTGATGGCGATGCGTTATAACTCTGAACTAAGTGAAGCGGAGAGTAAAGTGCTGAAAATGTTTAAGATGTAAAAAGTGCATTCCTATACTCTGTTTGGGTTTAAATGTCTCATCCTAGAACATGTATTTTACAAACTAAAACTTGACGACAGTTGTAAATTTGAACATCGCTTGCAAAGTAGTAGCGAAAGTGTAAATATTGACTGGGATAATATTAGCTGCCAGCAACAATATTGGCCTATGAGCTTGCATCAACACCACGTATATCAGCTTCTGTTCTTTTAAGCTGAACTTCTCCCACCCACAGCTGTACACGGCCCTTTCAAACTCTTCAGTCGAATCAATCAATCGCTGGCATAGAAAACAGTATAGAAATAATACTAAGAAACAATAAATTATAATTGGACTGTACTGCACCCACTCTTGCAGTGGGAGATAAAAAAATAAGCATATGCAGACAGCGTTGGTACCGAAACTGACTCCCAATGGCATACTATACAAAGCTTTAATTCTACTGATGATTTCTAAATTCAAAGCATGACGTCGAACTAACGCGATCAACTTTTCTTTAGTATCATCAACGTTAGACAAATTTTGTTCAACATTAAACATCTCATCAGACAGCATGTGATACATGCTTGTGGTGTGCGCAATGAGGAACAGCAGAAGAGCTTGGTAGTTGAGGATTACCGTACATATAGTCAGTTCTTGAGTAACTAATATAACTTTGCAAATCTGCCGGTATGGAAAAGCTGCTAAAGGCTCAAATCCTGAAAAAAAAATTATGAATTTAGAATGGAATTATGATATCATAACTTTAACACAAAATAATGTTAAACGAAATAAAATGTGAATCCACGGTTCCACCACTTTTTATATTCATTCAATAAGATCCAAAATTGATTTTAGCTAGACGTGCTTTATTTCTGGCATTGTAAATATTATTTATATCAAAATTGTAAAACAGAAGAAGGTAATTTAAAAATGGTATTAAAAAAAATACATTTTAAAAGGAATCAAGAACCATCTTACCAACGCAAGGTGTCATAGAAAAATGATTATTTGTAAGGTCAGCTCGGTGCGGTATGTATATGAAAAATGCATCCAACAAATTACATCCGTAGAAAATCCATACAATTTTCTTCACAACCGACATGCGTTTTTCGTGTTTCTTTCGTAGAATGATGGACTCTCTGGATAATCCATCGCTTTGATTCACCATATTTAGGACAACCCTCAGGTAAGGTCTGTTAAAGTGTTAAATAAGTGACATTAAAATACAATTTGTACAAAGTTTATGTTTACGAATATTGTTTTTATAATCCACTCTAGCCTTGGAGAACACCAAAAAATCAAATTATATATGTTTGAGTAAACAGAAACCTTACCTCTTCGTTAACCACCAATAGCTATTATTTGCAGTAAGTATCACTATTGAGATATTAACATAGCTTTTGATGAAGTCTCCTGCGCTCTGAGCATGTTTGATTTGAAACACCGCGCTTCCAACTCCATAAACATACACCAAAAGGCTCAAGTGAAGTATCCAAAATGGTGCTTTAAATATATTAATCAATCATTATTGAGTGAATACTAAATTTTTTCCATAACTATGCACGGACTAAGATTTCGATTTTGACTCGATTTCACTTGCTTTTAGGATTATGGAAATCATCGTGGGCCAACCTGCGTGCCTGAGAGTTCTCCATAATGTTCTCAAAGGCATGTAAAGTCTGCCAATCTTACGGACAATACGATACGAAAAATTATTCAGATGAGACCATTGAGGTCTGATAACGCACTCGATTTCAGGTAGCAGATACTCCTATTTATTTTTCTTCTCTTATTTTATGTACTCACTACTGTACATGACGAGTTCGAAAAGCTAATGAACGAGCCAAATGTTATAGAAGAGACCATAGCCCACTAGTTTTGATATAGAGAGGATGACAAAGAAGGGGAGCAAGAAAACATACTTGGAAACACCGAAGAAACCCAAGTACTGATGAAATGATGTCACCATGAAAGAAATGCAGCATCTTTACGTCGAGAACAGGAGAAAGAAGTTCATGACGGACTTACAGCCGCTGAGCCATAGGAGTCAGTTAGTTAGTTAGTCAGTTAGTTTTGTTTAGCACACTACAAAAAGCAAGAAGTTAGATCACTAATTACCTTGAATTTTATCATTAAGGATAGAAAATCCAGCTCGACTTGGCACTATGTTTACGAGCCATACTATACTATGAATGCTGTTTTCTTTAAGACGAACTTTTGTTTCCAGCAAGGCACGTCTGATCGATCCAAACATTTTGATATAAAATAATATAACGTTCGGTTCATACGAGAATGAACAAAAACCGCTCAAACGGACTATTCGAAGAAAATAATTGAATACAAACCAAGTTCGATTATTTTATTGTAGTGCTATTATTTTTTAGCTATGAAGTTTGCTGTGGCTCTGCTTGTGTGTCCTAACTCTACCATAGGATGTTAGCTTATTTTTGATAATGTAAGGACTTTCGCTATGTCCGTTTGCTCCTACCAACATCACTGCATCCTTTTCTCACAGCAACCAATCAACAACAAACCGAAGATCCTAGTTTACTCCTGTAATGCTATTCTGTTCGCAAATCGATTTCAATCATATTATATCATGGAGTCAGTGATGTCAAATAGTATTTTCCAAAATTACATTACAATACATTACACAATTAAAATACATGCATTCATATAAACGTTCCTATTCTCTTATTCTAATGGTCTAATATTTACAAGACTACGGAATTTGAATTTCACCATGCATTTTGGTTTGCGCTAATATATAATATTAGTTTTCTAGGTAGGTACTAGGCATCTTATCATTCGTACCTAATACTGACCGAAGCGATAGAATCTCCTCAGCCAAATCATTCAAAAGATATTGTTCGTACTCTTCTATCCTAAGCTTTCAAATGATTATGGATTTACAATAAGGCAGTATTATCATGTCTACACATGTTACAAACAAACAACAATTCTTTAAAGTTAGGTTTAGTGGAAACAAAAACGATAAGAAGTGTACATTTGATTATAAAAATGCTACCTTACACCTACCATCTAATTACACTTTAATGTTCTATTATTATAAAGCACCCAAGACACTACATAGTGTTTAAGGCGTGTGATAATTACACATTTAAAAAGAGAGAAATGTAAGGAGTGCAGATAACACTTTGATAAATGTTCGTTATTTTACAATAATATAACACATAAAGATAAATAAAAAATTATAGGAAAGTTTATACCTAAATATTACAAATGGATGACTTATCTAATGACTTTAATACTTTGATAATTATTAGACATGGATGCTCGTGCAACTAAATTTGTGACTTACAGTTTAAAAACCGCAAAAAATCTATAAATCGACCGCATAGTAGTCGCAAACGTATAAATACGGATCGGTACGACATGACCAGCCAGCAAAATGACAGGTTTTTGACATTGCCTTAACATAAAAAACAACAATTTTTTATTTTTGGTATTGAATTTTTCCCATCCACAGCAATAAACTGCCAATTCGAGCCTTTCCGTGGCAGTCGTTAGCCTTTGCCCTTGAAAGCAGTTTAAGAAAAACACGCATAAACTATAGCATACAATCGGTGCATATTCGGCCCACAAATCCAGTGGCAAAAATAAGAATAGGGAAAGGGACATTGCGTTTACTCCAAAACCAACGCCTATTGCTGAACTGTAAATATCTTGTAGTTTATAAACAGTTTGTAGAAGATAAGAATGTCGAACAATTAACGACTTTAAACTTTCAGAGACTTCAGTCGCATTTTTTGTGTTCTCAATGTTATTTAAACTCAATAAGTCATCTTTGAGTATGTTGTACATGGCTGTGGTATGTGCCAACAGGAATATGAGCGTAACATCGTAACCTGCAACGGCTGCAATGGATGTAAACTCTTGAAAGGTCAGTATAAGTATACAGGCCTGGCGATTTGGTGTTACATTCATTGGTTCTAACCCTGTAAATTTTTCAAAATCACATGTATATAACAATATAAAGACTACAAATTATTAGTAAGACCTAAGAGCTAACAATACCTCTACTAGATACGAGTTTTCAATACGATACACGATGTTAAGAATAGATTACTAAAGACTTCGCATGCAAACTTGAGCAGCGCCATAGTGACTACAAGAACCCGTTTTTCCAAGCATAAGATTTTTTTTTTGTTTGTTTTGAAATTGTTTTGAAAACTCGTAATAATGACACAGATCATGAACGAATTAAAGGTCACAGCAAATAACGAAATTATGTTTTAAATTAAGCGATTTCTTATGCAACCAATACGTAAATAATCTCAGTAGAGTGCAAACATTGTCCCAAAAAAATATAATACAAATAATACCAAAACAAGTCCCAATCGTAGCATCATTCAAGCTGATTATCCTCGTCGGTATAAAGATACAGACATCGTTTATAAAATGGAACAAGTAACAGACTATTAAAACAATTTTGATCTGTCTCAATAGCACTCGCTGTTTGACCAAATATGCGCTCGTTTGTTTTACAAGATCATCATTTTTCACGATAAGTTCCAGGATCAATTTAAGGGCAGCCCTGGAAAAAACAACTTAGTAAATAATGTAGTCTGTGCGCTCCATTTTTTATAGGAATCAAATATTAGCCATCCCAAAAATAAATCTAGTGATAAATAGACGAGGATAATATTTTTTCCATTTACACCTTCCTTGTAGCGATGGCCTGGTACAAGTACATGAAGTAGGCCAAAACTACGTTTTTGTAACGCCATGGACTGGTGCCGCGAAACATTTCTATCTACCTATCACTCCCAGTTTTTATGAAGTTTATACCAAACCTTATTATAATACTCGTAGTTCCCCAAATTTAGCAATAGTTTGTTTTCATAAAACCGACTTACCTCTTGGATAGCATCCATACACTACTATTAGCTATCAGGATGAAAATTGATATGTTAAGAAAGCTGTTGACAGTGTCTATAAATGTATTCGCATGATACTTCTGGAACACCACCGTGACGAAGACGTAAATATAAAATAAAAGTATAGTATGAACTATCCAGAACGAAGCTGAAAATAACAATACCTCTACTAGATACGAGTTTTCAATACGATACACGATTTTAAGAATAGATTACTAAAGACTTCGCATGCAAACTTGAGCAGCGCCATAGTGAGTACAAGAACCCGTTTTTCCAAGCATAAGATTTTTTTTTTTTTTGAAGTTGTTTTGAAAACTCGTAATAATGACACAGATCATGAACGAATTAAAGGTCACAGCAAATAACGAAATTATGTTTTA
>DWLO01002149.1:0-13125 GCA_018245335.1 Dalla quadristriga | reverse complement strand
ATAATTACAGTGACAATATACAAAAGACGGTCTTATCGCTTAAAGCAATCTCTTCCAGACAACCTTTAGATAGTTGACAGGGATAAGTACATTAGAGGAGGGGTAGTTGTAAAATACATTCTGGAAACACAAATATTAGATTTAAATAGTAGGTACGATTAACTAAAGATAATTCGCGTGTTGACCTTTGCAGTCTTACCTTACAGTTCCAGCGTTTAATCATCGCTCGTTATTTCTCAGAAACACTTTAAGTAGGCCTTAAGGCGTTTGGAAAAGCCGTACTAAGTGACCTACAAATTTTAATGGAGGCAACGAACCATGTCAACTGTTCCTTACCTTGGCCGCTTCTTTTATACGGCTCACTCTTGTTTACTTAATAAGCTTCTAGTTAATGCCGGCGGTTCCGTCCGCGCTAACTGCTAGTGTAAACACTAATTAAAATGCAATCGGCATGTTAAAAAGATAAATTGTATAAATGTTTCAGTACCCTATGTAAGACAAGTTGATATGCAATCAGAACTGAAACTGCGAGAAACTTACAACTGCACTTAGTTAACATGAATGTTTCCTTGAAATGACTATTCAATTGAATTTTCAATGAGAACCGTTTCAATTTTCCTACCGTATAATAACTGTTTTCGACAACTCCTTACCTTAAAGTTGTCTAAAAGAAATCGCTTCTTAGCGATAAGACCGCCTTTAGACAACTATTTAAGCTTTTTTATAAATTGGTGTTTATTAATTACGGAGCAATAAAGAGTATTCATTTAATAATGTCCTTACTTTTGCATTGCAATATATTCCTGAAACCTGCAGTCAACCCTTTTGCTGGAGTTACGGTTTTATCCATACCTCTATAGAGGTTCAAAGAAACCTGACTATCAAAGAAACGTGTCAGAAAACTTTTTACGACATTATACTCGTAGAATATTTTAATGATAAAAAACCATCTGCGGCCATCTGCTTCAATTAGTGATTTTAAAATCTGGTAGGTAGTTTTTTTTATTATAATATTATAAATGTCAGGTGATTACTTTTGTGAGCATGCCGATTGAAACTTGTGACGAAATAAAAAAAACCTCTATCAACTCAATTTCAATGACCAAAACGTTTGAGGCCTTTTTGCGAAAATAAATAACTGAACTACCGATTTGTTTTTTAACATACGAGTACGGCGGGTGAAACTTCACAAAGATTCAATGACATTTTTTACAAACCTAAATTTTATTCATTTTGTACACTAAAATATTAATAATTAAAACATTCACCCGTTCCGCTGCACCTACTACTAGACTGTAAACGTGAAGTTTATGGTAGAAATGAATTGTAAATAAATAGACGGTCGATTACAAATACAAATTATTGATTCTCAAATTGGATTCTAGCCAGAACGGCATCCCTAGCATTGCAAAACCTCGACCATCGGACAAATTGGAACGGAATCAATTACTTCCTGGGAATGTTGACATAGCGTCTGTGCTTTCGCTGTTACTCTGTGTGACAAAGATATTATGTTGGGACCAATGATATTGTAATATAGACTCAACTTGCCTAGACTAGACTTTGCCTGATTGAGACTCTTTTTCCCATACAAAAATTCATCCCCAAATCTACCCTTCGATGGCATGATTTATTACGGGAAAAACTATGTCACTCTCCGACTCATAAACTATTTCTTTGCAAAATCACGTAGTACCGTTGCACCGTTGCTGCGTGAAAGAAGGACAAACCAGCATTCACATTTTAGAATTATTATTCTGGACCTTGATAATTCGTTACATCCAATCAAATCATAACTTTTATTTCATCACGAGTAATTACATACAATTAAGGAACGTCACAACAGAAAGATACATACATTGATTGATAGGTAACAAACAATTCGTCGCTGATCTAAAAATCACTGTCCAATTCAGACAGCGTAGTTTTCTACCTGTGAACGAATTGTCGTCACGCCATCACACTATACTCCACATAAGGAGCTCCACACACCTAAAGCGGTGCGGCGCGGCGATCGCGGCTGTCGAATTTTGTATGCGTCTATATGTGACAATGCACACCAAACGCAGCGCGGTGCGGTTGAGAGCGCGCCGCTTCTCGTTTCCACCCGTCGTGTGTCTCCCATCATTGGCCATTGTATGCTTGGATATCTTTTAGTGAAAGTTTTACCGATATTTCTAAATTATAAATCTAAATTTCTATCAATGAAAACAAATATAGCAAGTCACTTCTTTCAGGGCGACCGTGTATAGAATGAATTGGTATTATCCTCGACACTGAGCGCCAGCAAGCATTGCCGATCAATGCTGATGGACAATGCACACCGGACTGGTTCGGCGTGTGGAGAGGAGCTCCTTTGTGTTCTCACCTGTGTTATTATCAAATCTCTGCTATTTGTTTTCATTTCACAGTAGAGTCAAATACACTTCACTGAATTTTACTTGATGTGGAACTAAAGCAGCGCATCCATAGCAGAATAAATTGAATTACTTTGTCAAACAGACATTAATCTCCCAGTTTGAATTTGAGATGAGAATAAAGGTAAACTACACGGGTAATCTAACTCGACTAGTTAGATTAAATTCTAAGATGGCTACGAACTCCGACGTCGGGAATTGTAGATAATTGCTGATATTCCCGCTATTCGTATCATGCAACGAATTATCCATCTATTAGTGTCCTACAACTTATTTAATCTTGTAAACGCGACGTAAAAGTGCCGCAATGGTGCCTACTCCAAATGGACGTGTGTTTTTGGCGCCATCCCGATTGTTTTTCCGCGTGAATTTTCACTGTATTTTACTATGCATTCCACACACCAACCACCTAAAAATTCGACTACATACAAATATGAACTTTATAAATGAATACTAGGGAAATGCGTGATAATGGGATCCAAAACATACTCAATATAAAAATTGTTGTTACCGGGGCGCGATCTCTGCGATATTATAGATTTCAGGAGACACCATTTTATTTGAAATTGCGAGCTGCTGAGTTGCATGAAATTGACATGACAGTATGCATAAATCCATAAAAAAGGCATTGCCACGTTATGCCTAGATTATGTCATCCTAGAAATATCTAGCCTTACTAGCGATCTAGATTTACATACTCGTAGCTGTTTAATGCATTGTTTAATGCATGCTGAGAAGAGTGCATTTTTTACTGCTTTTATTGTTTTTTGTATTAGAAAATGATCTCCTATTCGCAAACAGCGAAATGAAATCCAATAGGGTTTCTATGTACAAGTTGAATTATTTGCCCCTGAAGTTCTGCATTTCTCTGTACGTATTCATGTTTGTATCATAATATAACATGGCTCTGAAGTTTCTAGCTTCCGAGGAATGTATGCCAGTTTGCAGTTCTCTTACGCGTTTCTGATCTGTATTCATGTCAGTATCATGTTATAGAGGGCATGCTGTCAAATAAAACAATACTGTTCGATTTGATGACTAGGTATTGTGTTTCTCGAGTCAAATACACTACAGTAATGATAATATATTATGATAGTGTAATGCTTCACAAACGTAAACGATTCAATATTTGTTTCAAAGCACACGTTATACATCGAAGTCGATATTCATTTATATCATAAGTAAATTCATCATCGGAAAGATATTTTCATTCTGTTTATGATGATATTGATGATACAGCTATGTAAACAGTAATTTGTTCGAATCTCCATAAACGAAATACTGTTCGATTAAAATGGAATTTGGAACATTCGTCATAAATATGTTTATCAAGCGATGAAATTAGCAAACGAGAACACAGTCACGTTGCAGACTCAAAGTAGAACTAAATCACAAAGTCACGTCGATAGCGATGTACGGCACGCAGCGGGGATTTGGATCATGAATTCAAAATTGGTGTTATTAAGAGGTACAGCAACGACAGTTGTCGACAGTTATCCCGCGATTTTACGATCTCACAATAAACTGCGGCAGTGCGCTTAAAGGGTAAACTCATCATAGGGGTACTGTACGAAGTCAGCAGAGTCAGCGTATGAAAATGAAAGAAAGTGACAAAAATCAACCTTTTCCATTAGTTTGGCGTATGGCATTGCTTCCAATAAAATGATTCTTATAAAAGACACTAACGATTGGAGCAATAATACAGGTTGTGCAAAATCATCGTTTTCAACTTCTGCATAGGAACATGCTTTTTCGAAAAAAGCAACTATGCAATTTTAGTTTATATCAAAATCGGCTTCCAGAATCCTTTCAGCATTTATTGATTATAGTTTTGGATTAATGCTACCGAGCCCACTTGAAAAATTCAACCTGTACATTATTATAATTGGCATGGTGTAACAAACCTCTAGCGTGACAAACCATTGATGTCTAACATCAACCACAAACATGTTCCTCAAGGTGTCGTAATTATTAGGTAGGTACCTACTTTAGTAAATTAAAGTGTTGGGCGGTACTTATTAAAAATTATTATAATAACAGAGGTACTGTCGAACGATGTTTAGTTAACTTATAACTT
Source organism: Dalla quadristriga (assembly GCA_018245335.1). Taxonomy (NCBI): domain Eukaryota; kingdom Metazoa; phylum Arthropoda; class Insecta; order Lepidoptera; family Hesperiidae; genus Dalla; species Dalla quadristriga. The sequence goes on along the minus strand of DWLO01002149.1, from coordinate 8,631 downwards.
CATTTCTGAATATTAACTTTTGCCATACAAAATAATAATAACCCTTCACACTCTTTACCACGCTCCATTCATATTGTTTTACGAATGGCGGACCCAAACGCCTCACGAATGTTCAAACGACGAGAAGGAACATTTACACAAACGTCACCGTCGGCCAAATAATAATTGTCTATCCAAGCTAATAATGGACTAGAGGGCCCGACATGACCGTCGGAAATAGTAATACGTTGTCATGAAACCGAGCCATAGCGGAGTATGATAGCACTGTTTACGTTATTGATCGATCATAATACACGTTTGTAAAATCTGTACGATATTTCAAACAGACTAGGTAATTACGGTGTCAGATTGAACAATGCACAACCCTATCACTTTCAGTTAAAATTATTTACTACAAAATATCAGTTGGGTTTATTTAATTTTCGCCGTGAATTTTATATTATGCAGCTGTGTGGAAACGGCACGCCGCCGTAGCCCTATTCATGTTTAGTTTCCATAACGAATTCTTAGCTTAAGTACAAGTTCAAAACTACTAGAGCTCATAGTTGGGTGACTGAAAGGACTTGTGTATAAAGTAATATACATCCCCAATATAAACCTAACGTTGAAATAAGGGCCAAGCTCCCGAACCCAAAAAAATTTCCTTATTGAAGTATTATCTACAATAAGCCCAAGTCTATTATTTCTTAAATAGACATGTAACTTCACTTCATTGTCACGTTTTTTGATTACTACTGCTCTTTCATTTTAATTGACAACATTTTGCGAGTTTTTAAATGAGATTAGGTGTACTCACTCGCTCAGTAGTTACGAATACGTTAGTGATGAGAATGAAAGAACTCGTTGTTCGTAGAAAACGTTTATCACGGTTAGGTTTTCTGTAATTGAGCACAGTGGCATGCCTGCTGAATCTTGGCTATTGGCACGGCCGTGAGATGAGATTTTCGGTACTTTCAAAATTTACGTTTCTATATTTTCTTACACTATAAGATGGATACTGAGCGAGTCATCATAATGAGTAAGTCAATCAGTGAGTCGTTTGGAAAGGGTCAATATCTTATCGTTCCAAAGTTAACTAATTTGTGTTTACATTTTCAAGAATAAATCTTTAGAGGTAGAAGAGATAGACACTCGTATGCGTGCTGAAACTTGGACTGGCGCTCTGCCGTGCGCTAAGTCTTCGATGGTCATTTTAGACAAATTAAGTTCTAAATTCAGTAACTTCCGTCCAATGAATACAAGAACCTGCATCTGACTCAAACTATCTTCAGTCTGAAAGGAGACTGGTTACTGCTGACCGAGCTCTCCTTTATTTTAATACTTGCTTTTGACTGCGACTCCGTCCGCGTTCAATTTATGTTTTCATTCCCTCGGGATCTGTTTATTTATTGGGGATTAAAAGTATCCTATGGCCATTTTCATGACTCAAAACTACCTTTGTATCAAATTCTATGAAGATCTACTGCATAGATCAGCCGTGAAGGCGTATCAATCAAACAAACGAACTTTTACATTTATAATATTAGTAGGTACAATCGGGTCTCTCTTTTCAATTGAGTATGCAGTGTTACTAAACTGTTAAAACAAGACTTGGTATTTCATCGATACCCAAATAGGAGCCTCTGTTCCCCTCCATCATTACTGTAATTTGTTGTAAATGTAGATTATGCACCGCACGACAAACATTTACGGGCGGCATACGTCTCGTGAATAAATAACTATTTAATTTCCCTCCAACTAGCTCATGCTAAATAAATTAAAAAGTAAGGGAACCGAGGATCCGCTTTAAAGTGGCTTGAAAAATAGGTATTTATAAAACCAAATGCGATTTGTACGTGTAGGGCTGATACAATTGCAAAGATTTACATTTGAACAAATAAAACATATTGATGATTATGATTTTGAAATATGTACAGAGCAGTGTAACCAACCATCCAAAAGTGATCGATTTGTCAGCTGCTTAGTAAATATCACGATATAATAGAAAGGAAAAAAGAAAACATTTAGTCGAAATGAACACATTTACAGTCCTTGAAATACATTACTTTGTGTGTACAATAAAGAGTATTCTATCTATCTATCTATCTATCTACATTACGAGTACAAAAACATGGGTACTCAATTCTAGTTTGTAAGTACTCGTACTATGCATTTCAAACGCAATACTATTTTTCGAATGACGGAGCATGATACTTTGTAGGAAATTAATTTTTAGGAAATTAATTTTCATATTACATGAGTAGACCGGGCCCAGCATACTGAACAACACCACTTATAGTAAACATATGTAACTCCAGAAAAGTTGAAAGCATGAGTGTGTTCAATAACCTGAACAACTTCAAACTAACAGCTTTAAATACAGTTTGAAATATAAAAGTCTCTTTTGGGCGTCTGTCGGGGTTTGAAGGGTATAAACAAAAAAAAGCTAACATCAGCTAACGTTTTGCAGTCGCTTGCATTCGCTTTTAATTTTATGAACGAAAAAACATAATCTAAAAGTATTTAATGTAGTATTTAAGTAGGTAATCTGGAACAAAAAGGTTACATACTTACCTATCTTTGGTAAGAAAAGATCAGTATAATTTGTAGAAATTGTAACATGATGCATGTTGATTATACTTTTTGGATGTTTGTAATTTCTTTTCTTTGTGACTTAAACGGCCCCGTAGCCCCATAAACCTGACCTAACCCAACTTAACCTTCCCTGGCTTGTCGTGCAAAGGGTCGCGGATTCGTGCCGTGCTTATAGAGTTTTGAATACAGTTGTATACATAAACCGTGATGTATTGTATAAGTGTCAAAGTCATCTACTTAAAGGTTAGAGACGGTTTTCTAAAAACACACAATTTACAATTGTAGGTTTTTTTTTCAAAAAAGTTTCATAAAATTTCTTTTAATAATAAAAGAATTAATTCAATAAAAAAATTTAAAAATAAAGACGGACCGACAATTCAATTTTTTCCTCGCAGAAATACGTACTCACCCCTTACATATTTTAAATGATATTTACGTACTATATATTACATAAATAGTATTTACTAAACATGTCTTTAGCAATTAATGTTAAGATTCAAAAGTGTTTACCCCGCTCAGCTCCTTGAGAATTGATTTCAAAAATCATTTTTCAGCGGGTGCCTGTCTCATAACGGTCGTCTTCTTTGAAATTTCTATGATTCTCTAAGCTTCAGTATTTCGTCTTTTCGTTCATCAAGGTATAAAGGTATCAGGGAATATCCTTAAAATCCTTTATACGTCATACGATATAAACGTGATTTTGCTGCTGCATATAAAACTGCTCGAATACATTTTCCCAGAACGGATAACGAAAACAGTACGAGTTTAGCATAACGAATATATAATTATAACACAATGATGATAATACTACGCCATTATGTTATTCCAAGAAATAGTTGTAATAACATTAACAGACGGTAATGTGGAGTCGAAAGTTGTTTGCCGTAAGTACCAGGGTGCAGACTTATCCTCGTGAAAGAGTCTTCCCTGATGCGGGCACTTGCCTTGCTAAACGGCATAGTGGCATGGGAACCACAATTATTATTATTAGGTAACAACATTATTAGTAAATATTCTTAAAACCCTTTGCTGAACTCCGCAGCACGGCAGGAAAATATATTGCAAAGCTCTAAAACGAACTGGATGTATTTCTGTTATGTTACTTCACATAAAAAATAAAAAATAAAACAGTGAAATTATAAAACGTTGAAACCACTGACAGCGAACAATCAAAACTAAAAGGTTTAGGTACAAGCTCTCCAAATTGAGCGAATGCAAGTGAATTTAAAATTGTATCGGATGCCGCTATTTGGATTGCGGCCAAATTTTCGCAGTACATTTAACACTCAGTTGTTCACTAAGCAATCGTACTGTTTTAATAAAACGACATGAACATTACTTACATTGTTACATGGTGTTTACATTTATTTGTCACATACATTTTTGTGCTGAGGGTTTGGTCGTTAAATTGTGTTGTTTTTTGTGTGTCCACCACCCGGAACGCAGGGAATCCTAGTGCCCCCCCACTAGGATTCCCTGCTGTTTATTATTATTATTGTTTAATTTTATAACATCCCAACGAACTAGCTGAGCTGTCAAAACAATTATACGTCGCCATTTTGACAATTCTCTCCTCACCCGGTCCAAACTGGTTCAGTCAATAGACACGCTACGACAAGAGTTCTCATTTGGTATTCCATGAAACCCATCCATCGATTAATCCGCCTTTAAAGATTCACGTCTATGAAGTTCTTAGTTAATACTTGAATTTTTCACAGAGCACTTATAAATTTATTTACGACTAGCAGTCACCAGGTGGTAGAACCTAATTACGAGGAACCCGGGGCTGTACCACCGCCACATCTATTTCTGCCGTGAAATTATTGCTTATTAACAATTCTGTTTCGGTCGTAAAGGAGTGGATGCCGATTACACTTATACAAAAGGTGATCATTTCTATCCTCAGGGATATGAACGCATCTGCTACCAGCTTTGAATAGGACACATAGGTACCTACTAACGATTACTAAATGGGATTACTATTATTTACTATCAGGACTAACTTACACTAGTCCTTACTCCTACAATCCTATTGCTAACGAATATTAACCAACTATTATTCCTTTTTACATATACCTACTACTAATAAGATTTACTAACCCACCACTCTACCACCTAAAGGAATGATGTCATACACACAGTCATATCCATTGTTTACTATTGAAGAGTTGATATACCTAATAATATTTAAACCAATGGAGTGACGGATCTTCAATACACACTTTCATGCCCTATTCTACCATCTCCAATGCTGGTTTTCCGGAAACATAAACATATCACATCTTTATTATTTAACTGTAAATTCAAATAGGTACTGAGTATGTTAATAATAAATATTAAATATATAACATCAACGGTACCCTCACATGCGCTCATTCTGAGCGCACATTTACTAATAGGACTGGGTATATTAGTCACATCAAAATTAACTCATCACGTTCCGAGTCCCGTTTACTCAATGTCTAGTCGTCGTAGCCGAAATCGGCTAGGATATATATATAACATTTATTTATGTCATAATAGAAACAATAAAATAGCTTCATAGAAACTTTCAACCCCTGTTTCATTGCCTTTGTTTAAATTTTGTTAAAAATCGGATATCTGTATATTTTACAGAAAATAGAATCTATCTTCCAAATTAATGTAAAAGTTCGTGTCTTTATAGATGCTCAAAATTCGAGATTCTGTGATTTATCCAAACTTAGACGCGGTCTTATGTAGACGTACTCGTATCTAATAGTACTCGTATCTAGTTCATAGCGTAGATAAGTACTACGAACGTCTGCGAAGTCAAACGTTTTCCATATAATTTCTCAAGCGTTCCAACGGTGTCAGCTGAGTTTCCGAGCGGCCCGTGCGAAACCGTACTCCCTAACTATTCTATTCCTGCTCGTATAAGTTAGTAATTACAGTATGCGTCGAAAGCGCTCAAACAAGTTAGGTTGCAGCGTGATGGCACAATTCTGGCCGGATAGGAATTGCTTTCGGATAAAGACGATCTCCCCTACCTTTATGGTAGCCGGTAAGTCATCCGTGTGAAGTATAAGTATCATTATAGAGGCGTTTAAAAGCAACGAAGTTACTCGGTCTTATAAAGCGTGTGTCCGCGTCGGGTATTCAATCCATCCTAGCTCAGGAAGAAAGTTATCCCCGGGTAGTGGGTGATCGAACGCATTTATGTGTTTATTTCTAAGCAACAGCATTATAGTTGAAGGGTTTTAATATTTGGCCCTGGCGCCACCTATGTGGACTGAAAGTAACTGTTTTGACCCGCCATCTATTAAGGGGTGACAGCGAGCATGCTTCGTGCAAAACTTTTCGCAATAGGTGGCGTGCTGTGAGTACAATTCACTGCTTAGTGGCGTCGTTTTGGGGTTTAATAAAGCTTTGAATTGTAGCCCTCTACAGGTTATTTGTAATACTAATTCCTCGATGAATAGGCTTAGTATTTTGCTTTTCACCCGCTTGCTATCAGCGCCATATTATAATAAGTGGTAAGAACTTACCTACTATGGCCAATTCTATATTGTATAAATTTTTGTACTGTCCCCTCGTAAATGAATGTTTGCAAAATGTGTGAGGGAGTGTGTATGTGTGAAATACCGTTTTCCGGCCGATTTTGCATCGTACAGGATGTGAAGTTAATAAAAAGTTTGCAGTATACTGTACCTGCGTTTTAAGTATCGCGGGGTTCCAGGTTTCGAACCTCGGCTCAACTCAATCTTTTCGCAGTTATGTGCATTTTAAGCAATTAAATATCAGCTGCCCTGAATGTAAAGAAAAACAGCGGTGACACTTGTAAGCTTGCAAAGTTATTCGTAATCCTTTAAGCTCAACCTTGTAGGCCCCGTGCGTATTGCCAGAATTCACCCGCCTTTAAGAACTCTAGAGTGCACGACGGGCGTTAGCGAAGCTCGGTAGCTCCAGAGAAAGGCCCATGTATTGGACCGAAACTTGTCGGGCGATCCCAATAAATCAACGTGAGAGAATAATTACAGCCACGTACCCAGTTAAAATGAATACGAACACTCAAGAATCCTTTAGCAGTAAAACTCTAGGGAACTCTTGAACATGCCGTTTTTCTGCCATCTCATGCCCGGCAGAAGTCTCGTGTTTGATTCCCTGCTGAGACAGACATATTAAGACAAATATTTGTTCTGCGGTTTAGGTCATATCTATGAGTGGCAGTGATTGGGGCTGCATGCGCGCTTGCTATTCTGACTACATAAATAAAACATCCGCACCACGAAAAGAGAAATTACAAAAACACCCTTGCCATGAAAAGAGAAATAAAAAAAAGCACCCTCACCACGAAAAAAGGAATAAAAAGAGGAGAGTAAGAGTTGTGTTCGTATATTTCGATGGTTCCTAAGTGGCTGGTTACAACCCACTTTGGCTCACTACAGGGGTTCTGTAGCAAAAATAGCACACATTTTGACATTAAACAGTCAAGGAGGTATTTATAAGCGGGGTTCTAAAAGCGTTTCGTTATAATGTTTAGCAGCAATATCTAGAACCCCCGATAGATGGCGCAATAAGTAGAAGGCTCAGAACAATAACTAAAGCAAGTAAAGGTGAGACGCACGGTGACGTGCCGTGTGTGACGGACTCAGTTTTGCCGGGGTTTGTCAGTATTCGTATTATCTAGTGAAATATGGTATAAACTGAGTGAAATAGTTAACGTACAATACGTTGTGATTAAATTGTAACAATGTATAATTGAATTGAATTAAACAAACGGTTTCTGTGCTTTACAATAAGGTAGGTACAAACGGCACGATCAGTGACAGTCACAACAAATAAAACATTATATTACACCATGGTCTAGTAAAAAAAGGATGGACCCGATTCACATACATCGAAGCACCGTAACAGTGCCGATCTATTGGCACATATACAATGCCTTACGCACACATTTACACCATAGCGTGCCGAACGACTGCCATTTGCATTCACTTGGCATCCCTGACATAGATCAATCGTGCTTCAGTTTCGACATGAGCAGCGCGGAGTAATTTTTTTTACTAGTCCGTGTATTACACGAATCTTTACCCGAGGCTCCGCCCCCGTTTAATTCCCTTAAGATGCCGCTCGGCGTCTCCGCGGCATTCAATGAACATTTCATTCCTGACTACACCAACAACAGATGGCACAAATTTCTTTTTCGCAATACCTAAGTAGGTACTAACACATTTTAGATTTCAATTTACATTAAACCCATTTAATTTAGAACGTTAATACTATTAGCAGATTATATTAGGTGCCTATATTATTTTATTCACTAATTTGCAAACAGCACTATCGCCCGTGAGTCACCCAAATACTGGGCCTATTGAAAACCAGCGTCGTAGCCAAAGGTGTGGTATTAATATGCTGAGTAGGTACCATTCTCAGTCCCTATAACCATGCAAACCCCCTTTTTGTTGAAATCTACGATTCTGTAATGATGCATGTTTCTGTGTGTATTATAGCGTTATGAGACATAAAGCTTTATTCCTTCTTTCTTTGTTATCTATCCCAACGAAACCGTAAATTTTCCTGAATAAAAAGTAGTCTACGTCACTTTCCGCTCTGTAAGTTATGGCTATGTAAAAAATCCCGTCCATCCGTCGCAATTTTACAGCGTGACAGGAAGGACAAACCAACAAACACATTTTCGCATTTATAATTTTAGTAAGGATTCACTAAAATAATATTACATTGCCGTAATTATGTTACTAATATAAAAATCAGTAGCTATCCTATTAGTTCCATCCGTGCCATGCTATGAATAGCCATAAGTTCAACAATACTCCAATAAGTCTTCGTTAGTAAAAATCCTGTTCATTCACAGATGCATTAAACATTTCCTACAAATATTACTATAACACGACGCTACGCAGTGGAATTAGATATAGCGGCGGTGCCGGCCCGGGAGAACCGAATACAGGATTTACCAAATCTGAAAATAAGGGTTACGTTACTACCTACTGGTATTTAAAAAAAAAAAATCAAAAAGGTTTTATTTCATCATAAGGTAATTACATACACTTGAGAAACGTCACAACAGGAAAAAAA
>DWLO01002148.1:0-13125 GCA_018245335.1 Dalla quadristriga | reverse complement strand
CAGAGGGCACAGGACCGGTCGGAGTGGCGTCGATTAGGGGAGGCCTATGTCCAGCAGTGGACCTCTAAAGGCTGATACATAGACAGATAGTTAAACGAAACTAAAGTTTGTAATGCAAAGGGCATACAAAGTGAGGTGTCCCAACGATAATATTAATAAAAAATATTTTTTCACTCTGAAATAAAAACTTTATTGACCTTAAAATTGCTGTCCTTAAATATTTAAATGTAAAACAACAACATTAAAGTTCAGAATGTATCATCATTCAGAAATGATGACGATTGTCTTTTCTTATATTTTTTACATTAGTATAGAAAACAAGATTTTTAAATAAATCCTGTCTTCTTTGATTAAAATAATCAAAGCCTTTCCCATATCTACAGGTCCTTTTTTTGATGGCCCCTTCGTGAAGATACGAAAATCAGTGAGGGAATGTCCAATTCCTGATAGGATGTTTTGCTATTGCATATATTAATGTATTTTTTGATTATTGCAAATATTAATGTATTTTTTGATTTGTTTCAGACATTACATTCAAACTCACAATGCGCAGAAAAACATTATTCTACACCGTAAACCTGATCATACCCTGCGTTGGTCTGACATTTTTGACCGTTCTTGTATTTTACTTGCCGTCTGATTCAGGGGAGAAGGTAAAACATTTGATCTTCGTGTCAGTGTGAACTATTATGGTGCATTATTAGATAAAGAGAGTAAAGGCTACGATGATATGTACATAAATGTTAGGATACGTATGTTTTGAATGGACATCAAAAGCTCGGAAACTATTCATATTTGTGAAATCTTGAATATAATAATAAGATTTGAGAGACTTTGCATTCCTTAACATTTTGCTAAATCGATGATTCTACTTTAAAAACTATTGTAAATCTATATGTTTTTGATGTTCTTCAAGTTTGGGATAGATTAGTTTAGGGCATGCATCATTTCCATCCTTCAACCCGTTCAACCATCCATCTTCCACCTCTCGGCTGTGACATCCAATTGCAGTCTTTTTTGATTCATTAGCAACATGTGTGAGTGTGTTAGCGTCATCAAAATTATTTTGCACACCATTTATATTGTCTTTCCACATAGATCTGATTAGACACTTTAACTGCGATATACAATAGTTGGTACACGCTAAGGAATTCCTAGATGTTAGACTCGATACTATCAAAAGCATTAAATATATCTATTTATTTATTTATTGGCAATAATATTTGACGACACATTAAAATCTAGTCTGTTAGTTTTAGTCTAGCTCTACAATCCTAAATGCAAATTTATAATAATAGCATTTAGACTTTAAAAGAAGAAGAATTCGTAGTTTTGTTGAATTAGTAAAAACATAGACAGGACCAATGATTGACCAATGAGCTGAAGCTATTAATTGTTACACACTTGTGTCTATAACCCTGAAAATAAGATTAGTAGTTAAGTAAAATAAAAATTAAATGACTCACTTTGAGAAATTACTATAACAATCGTAAGTGCCTTGGTTGTTAATTTCCTTACCGTACCTCTCCCGGTCCCTGGTCCATAGTATTGTAAAGTGTGGCCTAAGCTGCATACATGTAAAGGAAATACAGCTTTACAGATAAGAAATGTTATGTAAATAAATCTGTACGTTTTGATATAACCAACATCAATGTTTAAAGTCAGTAGTATATTTGGTTTGAACATCAGGTAAAGATCAAAGATACATTATTTCATTAACTACAAAATATAACATTACACACGATCATTGGGCTTATTCACAAATATTGCCTCAAAATGCACAAGCAACTAAATGTAACATACACTTCACAAACTGATTTGTTTCACTGTAAAGGTATGATTATAGAAAAAAAAATTGTTGAACATGTTTGTAGAAGTTTGTAGAGGTGCGAAAATTGTACACATAAAGAATAAAAGCTATTAATTTTTTAAAGAAATGTTTTCGTTATGAAAATAAATATTTACGGTATGGACTTCAACGCCCAGATTTATCCAGGTTTATTGAGTTATAGCAACCCTTTTGCCACGAGAAGATGGTCCACTATTCTATTAATTCCATGGACGACAGTGAAACAAATCTGGAAAAAACATAAACATTTCATTACGAACTACATTGAACGCTCAATCTACCTAATACCTATATGAAACTCAATGACATTGTAATATACACTTACAAACATGAATATGAAATAGAAATACCTACTAAATAAAAACCTAATAACTTCTGAATGTATCTAAAGCGTTTACCCATGCTAAAAATTTAATGTGGAAAATGCTGTATTGATTTACATTAAATAACAATTTATTTACATTTTATTGTGATGAAATTTAAGGACCATCACTCACTTCTTACTTACAACTTACCAGAACGCGCTTTCCACTTGGGCCTCTTCAGGATGGACAATTTAAATGTCCACGAATGCTTATTATTCTTCTAGATGATATTCCTGGATTACAAATTAATTAAATAAGCGAAATAGGGCTCAAATCATAACTAATATCTGATCTGAATGAACATTTAAATTGATTGTTGACAATATTTATAAAGTGGTTAAAATATATTGGATGTTCCATTTTACGCTTAAATATTTAAAGACACCTAACAGTGATTTATGTAATTTATAAAGATGTAAATACTCTCAATTTAAACTCAAAGAGTCCAAGTTGAATATTAAGTAGTCGTGAGGAAACAAAAAAGGGGTCCAATTAGAATGCACAATTATATCAGTCTGCTATTTGGCAATTTAAATATGAACTGACAGTGAGGTATACTCGAGTACTACTATGTACTATTTAACTACAAATTGAAACAGTAAGTGAGTGAGTGATGGCCTTTTTATACCGTATCGTGTTAGGACTCAAAATCATTTTATTTTATTTTCCAATTGGCTTTTTCGTAGATACATTTACTTTCTAAGTATTTTCTTAAGAACTCTAAACTTCTGTAATCTTATCTAAGCTTTGCTTTCAGATAAACTGTCCTATTCTGTCAGTATAACAGCTTAGTTTACAGCAAAAGTACAAAATTTCAAGCTTATGACTAAAAGTATTTCTTGCCGCTGATTAATAGAAGTAAATTTTATTAAGGTGTTACAAATTTACCAAAGATTTTACATTTCGAGTTTAAACTGATGATATGGAATGTAGTAAAAAGAAAATAGTAAAAGAATAATCCTTTGTAAGTGACTACGTTATCAACAAACAAAAATGCGTAATGTCCTCAAAGGGAAGAAGAATATGAAATAACAGAAGTCTTCGTTTTACAGAAATTTATTCAGAGGTCAATATTTATAAGTATTGGCAACTTGAGAAAACTTAAGAAAATAGATACAGTAACTGTAACCGATATAAGATCAAAATTTGTAGCAGCCTTGACACGCAGTGGAAAGACAATACCGTCCATACAGGATCGGGTGATCAATGTTTAACTCAAAAAGGACTTCTCTCCCTTAGATATCGCTCTGCATCTCCATCCTGGTGTCCCTCACTGTGTTCTTCCTTGGTTTGGCCGAGATCATCCCGCCAACCTCTCTGGCGATCCCTTTGCTTGGGAAATATCTACTATTCACCATGATACTCGTCTCGCTCAGCGTTTGGGTCACTGTATGCATACTAAACGTCCATTTCAGGTAAATTATCTGTATCTTTTCTCTCTCGTAGATATCGTTAAGCATCTCGATACTGGTATCGCTGACAGTGTTTTTCCTGTTGTTGGCTGAAATTATACCGCCAACGTCGCTGGCTATACCACTGTTAGGGAAGTATTTGCTCTTCACGATGATTTTGGTGTCACTAAGCGTATGGATGACGGTGTGCGTTCTGAACGTTCATTTTAGGTGAGTGGTGCACCGCTAAATTAAAGTTTTTTTTTAATTTTAATGATCAGGCAAACAAATCCTAAAGCTGCAGGCTCTTTCAGTTATCCTATTTAGTTACACATTTTTAGAAAAGGCTGGAATAAAGACACGCTTCTTAATCCTTCTGCAATGTGACGCCAAGTAGAAATCAATGTTGCTTTAATTTTTTTGTGAATAGTTAATATAAAACGCACAGACAATTTTATTAATATTAAATACTACACAGTTTAGAGATAATAAGTACAATACAAATGCAGTCGAACGTTAGCATGAGTGTACGAAGTCAACGCTAGGCGTTTTGGATATTTTGAGTACCGTCATAGTTTTTCCAAAGAGAAACAAGTCTTGAGCATAACGGGTGTACTAAGAAATATAAATGGATTCTGTTAAATTGGTGACGTATTGTAAAATTTACAAGAGGGGGCTTTGTATGACTTTAATATACTGCGCAATGTAACTTTCTCTTAGATATTTTCTAAAATGACTTCGCGTAAATGATTCTGTTATTTTTTACTTTATACATTAGAAACATTTCAGATTAGATAAAGAACATGAAACGTGATTTCGTCCACAAATTAACGTTTATTTCTGTGATTTATTTAAACAACACCCTGTACTGTAAAATGTAATATTGGCAACGGCTATGGGATGTTTCATAAAGGAACTGGCTGCATAAATCTCACCGCGTTGCAGCTCTCGATAACACAACAATAGGCGTAAAATACGACCGGTGCAGTCTCTAGACAGATGATATTGTAGTTTCTGTATAATGACTGAAAGTGTGCCTATATTTTCTGAAAGTTTAAACTTTCCTAGGCCATATCGGATATGCAGTAACAACATTACGCTCTATTTAACAAAAAGTACAGATCGTTATAGAAATCCAATAACGTTTGCCCCCCATAGTCGCCGCTGCATCTTACTGTGTTTTGCCGACTACGTTTTATATTTTATCACTGATTATTTATTTATATATCACTATTAATAATATCACTACCTTTTATCACTAATTTCAACCCCTTCAAGTGTAGTATTGAATGACTCCTGCTATCATTTTTACCATTTAGCATCACAATAGAAAACTGAAATACGGCAAAAATGGGCTAGAGCAGCCCATTCGTTGAAATTTTGTAGCACTTCTAACAATGGATCACGTTTGAATTATTCATACATACGTACGCTAGCGATAGCACATTTATTAAAAAATATACGATGCGAAAATATGAGGACTATTCCTTGTTTACATTCCGCGAATATTGTAGTTTCCATTTCAACTCAAAATGTAAATCGTGATAATCGCATTCCCAACAAACGCCAGCTTTTTTATTAACATGAACAATGAAACCCTTCAACATTCAATTTTGGTTACAAGTTAAATTGAACGATTGAATGACCTCGTAGAGAATGGCTTGTTTCTCAATTTCAGATAGTTTAAATATTATAACTTCGCTGTTTACTATGGTAATATTAAGCGAATCAACCAAATGATAAATTATGAGTATAAAGTGAACGACTTGGTACAATTACATTATCCAGTAACAGCTCAAATCTTCCCTCGTATACAGTATATTCACGTGAAAAGGTGTGATATCGAGTACGTCAATAATATCCGTACTCCATTGTTACTCTCACTAATATATGACTCTCGAGCTAACGAGTTATTGTCAATGAATAAGTTATTATTATATATTATTATTATATTATTAGATATAGAGTAAGTTATTACAATTGCGTTATAAAAAATTCAGTTCAGGTTGTATGTATAATTCGTTGCGTCGGATATTGTGGGGTCTATGAAACAAATTATTAAATCAATCTATTATAATATAACAAATGTGAAAGTGAGTCTGTATGTTACTCCATCACGGTTAAACCGCTGAACTGATCCGGTTGCCCAGAAATGTTATACAGGGGAAGGTAGAGGTTCAGGGAAGGACATAGAATTCAACTGATATCTATCATAGGGATGTGTCCCAACAAAGATATCAAGTATCGAGTATCGAGAAAAATATCGAGTAGATTTTAAGGGTCCCTTTGGATAATTTTTTATATTCGTTGGTTTATTTTTCGTGCAGTGGAAGTAGTATTAAAGGTTCGGGAAGCGTAGGAGCAATGAAAAACAAATTTCGCTACCAGCTGCCGAATTGCGTAACGCGTATCGCATTCATCTAATTTTTCGGGCAAATTTGAACGTCAAAGACGTCGGTTGGCGTCGTTACGCAATTAGATTCCAGTATAGATCCGAATAATTAAAAAAATTAAATCCAGTGGAGTAGCAAACGAGCGTGAAACATGTGTTAAGGCGAGCCACCGCCTTTCAGTGTTGTGGTAGGTAACCTAAGATCCAAAACCGGCTGTTAAATTCAACGCGGACCAAGACAGCTTACAGGTTATAGCTCGTAGTTAATCATAACTGAGTTAAGTGAGGATAATAATAATTAACATAGGAATTGATTGAATTGATGTAAATTAACTGTGTATACCTACGTAATAGGTACTCGTCTACGAGTAGATAGATCTCATGTTACTAATATAGTTACTAATATAAGTTGTGGGATGAGCTTCCATCTGATGTTTTCTCAGTAGACTATGACATGAGGTTCTTCAAAAGAAGCGCAAAAAGAGCTCTCCGTCAGGGCCGGCAACGCATTGGCGACTCCTCTGGTGTTGCTAGTGGCTATAGGCAACGGTGACTACTTACCATCAGGTGGCCCGTCTGCTTGTTCGTTGGCTATAATGTATAAAACGAAAAAAAAAATATATATAAATGCCAAATTTTGTTTGTTGGTTTGTCCTTCTTACACGTTGCAACAGAAAGATGGATCGACGAGATTTTTTGCACAGATAAGGGTAGTTTATGGGCCGAAAAGTGACATTTAACTGTTTACTGTAAAACAGGCACATACAGACAAAGAAGACACAAACAAATTGATACTGAAGTCCACATACGTTTTCAATAGGCTCCACAAAATCGGATAGAATTAGAATGCATATTCCGTAAGCTTGTTACAACACTTAAACATGGTCGCCACTCAGTTCTCAGCAGTAGCAACGCGTCTGTGACCAACTTCGAATGAGACCAATACTAACGATGACTAACTAGACTATTATTAATACTTACTAACACGACTAATTTACACTAACAGCCCTAACTCCCATAGTCCTAATACTAAAGAATACATCCAACTAAAATTCTATGAACACTTTATACTGACTGATCTAACTTAAACTAAGAGTCAATTGACAGTCGTGTTCAAGGTTTGTCA
The DNA here is from genome assembly GCA_018245335.1 of Dalla quadristriga. NCBI lineage: Eukaryota > Metazoa > Arthropoda > Insecta > Lepidoptera > Hesperiidae > Dalla > Dalla quadristriga. The sequence continues at coordinate 6,002 of DWLO01002148.1, read as the reverse complement.
CAGATGTCCATAGGCGGCAGCGGACGGTGGTCATGCATGCGCGTTTGCTATTCTTATAACAAAAAGACTACAACTCGGAGCCAAGCATGAACTGCACTAGGTGGACGGAATGTTGCGCTTGCGACACACCAACAAAGACCCGAGAGCAAACATTTATCTGCCTACCAACTCAGCCGGAACCTTCAGGGACTCCCAAGCCACAGCGGCACGGAGGCGTCGACGTTTCCTACTAACCATAAGTCTTATACAAACCACCGCATAGGTCACCATCGACGCACACCATGTCGCCGTGGATGAAGAAACTGTTCCTCCAGTTGATGCCCAAGCTGCTGATGATGAGGCGCACCAAGTATTCCCTCCCAGACTATGATGACACCTTCGTCTCCAACGGCTATACCAATGAACTGGAAATGAGGTAAGAATTATTATTCACCAGCAACCCGCTTCGTACGGGTAGCGGAGCATGCCTACATTATTATTCATGTATATTTATTTATATTTTTCAGTCATAGTACCGTAGCTATCTTATTTCTATTCAATTATTATATTCTTATATCACTAAGCGTGCTGTTCTTCTACCATACCATGCTCTTCTACCATGCTCTTCTTCTACCATAACAAAACTCTCGTCCTTAAAAGATAATCTGGAATATAAATTCAATTTATCTACCATTAAATCTTCAAAATGTTTGCGGAGCAGTGCACGCGATTTGCTCGTTCCTCTGATTTGCAGTTCTTTCCATTGCATTCCGGCTATTTGAAGTTATAAACGAGAGACTGAAGTTTGCTCTGAACTCGTTCGGGTGGCTTTAAGGGCTCAAGCACACATAATACTTTTAACGTCTGCGATCGACGACTTAGCTGCTTTTCGGAAGCTAGCGCAGACTATCGCAGCAATCGAGTCCTCGCACTCTTCCCCTCACTTACTTTACTTATCCGCACACCTATAGGTACAACATCAATAGAATCGCTATACAATCGAACGCTATACAGTTATACGGGATACATCATTTTATGCAGTCGCCAAAACGCGCGCTTTCGAAAGCAGCATCAGCAATCCCATCACTAAATTGCAACAACGCGAATCGACGCTGCTAAAGTATCGTGTGTGCTAGGGCCCTAAGTCGTTTGATACTGGCTGGCTGTTGTAGATACCGCTTTTTATGTACAGAGTAGATGCGAACATTATTCTTTTAAATGGGAACCTTTTTTGCCGGTCTATGTTTGTTTGTAAATGCTTTTACACTGTTGCTGAATGGGGTTTCATTAAGTTTCTGTTAATTAGGTCAGATATCGATTTTACATCACAGGTGAAAGTCTTGTAACTCCATGGCGACTTCATGGCGCTTTAGTTAGTAACCCTGACTGATGAACTGCGGGTTCCGGGTTCGATCCTCGGACGGGGCAAACATTTATTTGGCAGGTAAATGTTTGTACTCGAGTCCTGGGTGTGGAAAATTGTGTTGTTTTGTGTATGTGTCCGCCACCCGCAACACAGGGAATCCTAGTGCGGGATGGCCATTTGCGGCAATGGATGGTGGGACTGCATGTTTTTGCAATGCACATCGCAAAAAAATATCGAAATCGACATCGATGCGATCGACAAGCTATGTTCTGAGACATAGCTCACAGCGCACGTGCCAGAATCGACCCCCAGATCAGTATTCTTATGAAGGTAAAGTTGTGAAATTATTCATTTGCGGAACAACTTGTTCCGCAAATGTTATCCCTGGGGTATAGGCGTTACACATCGGGAAGTTCGTTCGCGAAAGAGCTTTTTGTGGTTGCGTTACTTACCTGCACTTGTTTACCTTGTTTTATTAAATTTTGTATATAAATGGTTAATGGTATCTTAGGTACATAAAAACACGCGCCTATATGAATACAATGTCAGGTAAAAATAGTTAAACGAACACTTAACATAATAATAATATACGAACATTTTATGGTAGACTGTCTACCATATAATGTATGGTAGACAGTCTACCATTGTAAACTGTACTATTGTGAACTATTTATTTATTGTAACATCTTTAGTAAACAAAAAACGTATTTCCATTTCTTCATTTTTCGTCTTTTCATTTCTTCTCATTTATTCCAGTCTCTCAAGTCTTTTTATTTATTTTAATTTCTTTTAATTTCTTTTCATTTCATTTCTTGTCTTTTCTTTTCTTTTCTTGTAAATTAAAGTAATTAAAGTAATTTATACAACTTACCAACTTAAACTGTACCCCATTTAAAGCAAAATAAATGAATATGAATATGTATACAAAAAAAAATATGAAAAATCTATAATTAAAACTAAAAATAATTCACAGCTAAAGAAATAATAATAAACCTAATTTAATTGTTTAAAATGCACAGAAAGAATAATTATCGCGAATAAAACGAAAGGAGGTCGACGCTAAGTACCATTGAGGACGACAGGAGTTCTGGAGCAAAGGAGGCTGGAATTAAAAAGGACGCATATGTCCCCACATATCTCTGCGAGGATGAACTCTCGAGGGGAGCGGTATGACCCTTGTAGCAGCCCCGGTCATTGTGCCCTATTCACGGGAACTCCCGTTGGACGCGGGATTAGTTTTTAGTACCGTGCTCTGAAAACTGTTTCGCGTAGAATAACGTTTTTGGGTTTTGTTAGAGCTACGGCTACATGAAGTTTCTGACGGCTCTGTTACTGTAAAAGCTGAACTATAGCCCTTGTGTTGGTTAAACTGAAATATCTGCGGGTCTGGAATTCTAAATTCATATATTCTAAATGTTGTTTTTGTGTTCTCTATACCATTATAATGATCAGGCCTCCCATATCCGGCTTGCCTTTACGGGCTGGTCAGAGTCGACCTCAGGAGGGGCCGCAGGTGTCTCGCCTCTGTCTTGCCTTTACTGGCTGTCCAGAGTAGGGCGTTACGAGCTATGTGCTCGGAGGGTGGAAGTGAAACTTGCGTAAGTCGGGAGTTGGTGAAGTGGGTAAAACCCTCGCAGAAAGCGCTGTACACCTCTCTACACCCGGAGCCATTCACAAAAACCCGCCTTTGCCGTCCAGTGCGTCGACATGTTTGGGTAGCCCATGTAGTGTGTGACGAGTCACCACCCACCTACCGCGTTTTGGATTTTTAAACAATCTGAATGGCAGGTGCCATAGTTTCCCACAGCCCATGTTCCAGTCCCTTTAAATCCCCCCACAATAGACCTAATTTACGTAATTATATACAAGAGGCAATTATCTCTAGCCGTGTGGTGACGGCAGAGCAGAATACAGTCATGTGTACAATAGATGTACAAAAGGCATTCTTATCGCTTAGTAAGATATAGTTCGCTTCGGTATATCATGGAATGCAACAAATATATGAATATGAATATGAAAATGTAGCGATTTCTCCCAGTTGTCCAGTGCGCGAAAAAAAACAGGAAAGAAAGGAGTAATTTTGTGATCTTAGGCAGCGTCCCTTCCAACGTTCAGGTTGGCCGCGAACAAATCAATCCGCAATGGATCAGGGGGTGTACACCCTCCGCAGCTATGGCTAGAGCTCCCTTAAGGCTTCTGATGGGTGTGGCCGCACTTCAAGATTGACAGTCGGCAAACGCAATTTGCATTTATATTCCTTCAACAGAAAATCGAGCCAGCCTAGAGAATTGAGAATTATTCGTCAATGTCCCAGTTCCTGACGGTGGGGTGAACGACCCCATAAATAACCCCAAGTTCGCACTATCCACCATCCCCTGGGCGGGTTCACTAACCCTTGTAAAGCGTGATTTTTGGATTAGGTTCTCACCTTAAAACCTCCCCCGGGTGCGAGATGTGCGTGTTATTGAATCAGAGTAAAATAAATTCCCTTAACCCGCACACTCGTTTTTTTTTAATATGTCGTCGCACGTCTTGTGCATTGCCAGTGTCAAGTTTGAGATTTGAATATTGAAACGAAATGAAATGAATTTAATTTTGGAGGGTATCGGGAAACTCGAATAAAAAGGGCGGTCGCACTTCCCCCGCCCGGCCTACATCTAACAATCCTCAAATATTACTGTTAGATTGTTATATAAGTATTTATTTATTTCTTTATTTATTACTATTTTTCAGACCTTGTAGTGCTTACAGCTTCTGCCAAAGCGCACTACAAGCTATACAATTTGATTGAAACAGTACAGAGTTTTATATTCGTTAGGTTATTGTGCTTATAAATCGCATACATTTGTTGAGGAACTCAGGTAGTGGCATATGGAATATGTCCACGCCTGGGTCCTGGACAATCAGGGCATTGAGTAGTCTCACAGCTTGCGCCGTGGGCGCATGTTTAGCGGTCAGCGTGTGTGCCAGCGGGCGTACTAACTTCGCACGCGTAAAATTTATTTTTCTATACAAAATTCAATCCCCGATACTACTCGTTTAGGGGACCTTTTTTAAAATGAAAGAAGCCTATGTCCTATCGTAACATTCCAGCTATCTTCACACCAAACTTTATACGAATCTGTTGTGTTGTTTTTGGTGATATCACAAATATCCACTGCATTCTGTCTATTTTTTGCATAAAATATTAATGAGTTACGGCGTTTATTGGTGTCCCCTAGGTGTTTGGTTTAGATTTAGGGACGCCCATATATCTCCAACGACTTCTTCTTTGACAACTGATCCGTAGTGGTAAACCAATGAACAACACCATATGGCAGCCAACCTTTGCGAACATTCGCGAAAACGAAGATAGGTCCATGTCGCACTACATATCATAGGTACTCCGAACACAATACCATATCGAATCGCCTCGCCGCAGTAGGTAAAGACTCTCAGTGCCGGATCATTAACCGAATAATCCCCTAAGGAGATTAATGAACTCAACAAGGGTTACGCAACGCCATGTGGGAAACCGTGAGTTACTGGTACTCTCATTTCTAATGGGACTTGAGGTCGTTATGAAGAATAATGATATGTGAAAGTGGTACATGTGGTATATCAATAAGCGTCTTTGTCTCGTTGGAAAGCGCTTTTGGATTCGCACGGCGCGCTTAAGGATCTATTCTGAGGGCACAATGGAGCTTGAGCAATCATATTATTCAGCTTTGTAGGGTTGTCACGCATCGATGTTATTGTTTCCTAAGATGGTTTATGTTGATAAACGTTACTATGACTTTTATTTATTGGTTTATGCTAAAACCAGAGATTTAAATATCCCTTGAAATGTAGCCCTATACTCGCGACTTCGTTCGCGTTAAATTTATGATCAATATTCGGGTTTAAATCCTATGACCTGCTCCAAGACTCAAACTATCTCTCTACTAAATTGTATTAAGATCGGCTGCATGGTTCAACCGTGCAGACGTATCAAACAAACACTAATTTTCACATTTATAATATTACAATACACTACAATACAAAACACTTTATTGTACACCAGGACAGAATATAGAACTTAAGAAATAACTATACATGTAAACAATAGGCGGTTTTATCGCTAAGAGCGATCTCTTCCAGATAACCTTAAGCATGGATAAATCATATGGAAGTGGGATTGGTAGCGCTGTACATAAAAAATTGCTGGTTAGGTACTCAATGTTTGTGCACGGAATATTAGTAAGAAAGATAAGACTGGTCCCAGAACACAAGGAAGATATGTTTTGTCCTTCAATCACATCGCTGCTTGGTCTTAGTTTGAATGAATAGATGGCAGGTGGTCCCTAGGAACGTACCGGATAGCCCGTGACGGCTACACGCACACAATTATCCGACATACTTGGAACAGAATGGACTCATTAGCATTTAGTCTGTGGCCCCGGTGGAGCGGGTGCATAAGACACGCTAAGGGTCAGCGCAGACGGACGTAGTGGCGGCGAATAGCAGTTTACCGGTCGCAAAGCATACTGTCCAAACTGAGCAAACTCTTTGAGAGCCGTCACGCGACTCCTAGGCCCGTATTAATAATAGCCCGTACCGATCTCAGTTTTGAGGAGGTTTTTAAGTACACAGTTATGTTGCTGAACTAATTAACAAAACTTGTGCCGTTACTGGAGCT
>DWLO01002147.1:0-13128 GCA_018245335.1 Dalla quadristriga | reverse complement strand
CCACGTCATAAGTGGATGTTGCTTGAACGCTTAATAAAGGAAAACATCGCGAGGAAACCTGAATGCCTGAGAGTTCTCCATAATTTTCCCACCAAGTATCCAACATAACATATCCAATATAAGTTTCTAACCAAGCCATTAGCAAGTGCTGAATGCAAGCGTCTTTGGAGTATGGCACTGCGACATAGGTGACATTTTGGCAAGTTGTTTTTACGGCTAGCTGTAAACTTTTATGAAAATCATCTGGACTGTGGTGCAGTAGGAACTTCAATAAAGTTTTAATTCTATTCTAAAGGCGAGTGAAGTCCACTAACCAGCAGTTGGATAGCATGGTGGACTATGTTCTAAATCATTATCATTCTCTCCCGTAATTAATAGTGGAGCGGGACGATAAGTCATTACGATTCCATAGGACGTTACTTCTCAGTGCTTACTCTTTGGTCCAACGTTGTTTTCTACAATCGATTCAACTCCGGCAGTAAGTTGGTAGGTGGTGGGAGGTAGGTAATTTTGAGTTCCTATCAGTAATTATGAATTTTCGTAATAACGTTCCAGGAATTTTTGTTTGACCCTAAGCTTAACTAATGGAGGTACATTTGTCTAAAGGTGTGTTGCGATGCGGCGAGCAAGCAAAGTAATTTTATTAGGAAACTCTTAATATTTATTATATTAGCTCCATGTTCATGGTACTAAAATTAATACAAAAGCTGCGTTTTAATTTATAAATGTTAATAATATTCTTACCATTAAATAAAACAGGAGTGTTCTGTCTGTGATATAAAATTAAGATCAATAATTAAATGGAATATTTATATTGAAGCATAATCTATCGTTTTAGGCATTTTTGTCTTTCTGTCTGACTTTCGGTCTGTCTGTCTGACTTTCGGTCTGTCTGTCTGCTTTTTTTTTGTCGCGAATAGGTTCCGAAACTGCTGAACAGTAGACAGTACATAGACTAACATTCGAGTACCACACAGGCTTTGTTTTGTCCAAATATCACAAACGGGTTTTAGTTAGGGCCCTTAGCGTATGTACCCCGAGGGTCCCATTTAGTTCACACTGACAAAATTCATATAACATCCTACATGAGACTTGATGTACTTTCTTTATAATACAAATAAATCTTCAGTTTAGAATCTTCTGTTTCGTAATTTCACGCGTGTTAAATAAGGACATAATAGTAATTGTTAGCGGCCCGCATTGCAGTGTCCTCATAATAGTATAGGAGCGTACTCTACTACGCTGCACCCGTGCAATGTTGTCGAGGAGTTGGCGGCCAACCCGTACTGGAATTTCAGGCCATCCAAAAACCTCCCACAAGGTTAACACATCATCATCATCATCACAACCCATCAACGGCTCACTACTGAGCACGGGTATCTTCTCAAGGTGACAAGGGAAAGGCAGTAGTTCACCACGCTGCCCAAGTTCGTATTGGCAGACTTCACACACCTTTGAGAACATTATGGAGAACTTCAAGTACGCAGGTTTCCTCACGTAGTTTTCCTTCATCAAAAGCAGATGATATGAAAATACTTGGAACGGACATAACTGACAAAGTCAAAGGTTTGATTTGTCATAGATTTGAACCCTGGATCCCCTGAGTAGGAAGCCGAATATGTGTGTGCGTGAGTGTTTTTGACACACGAATACGTTAAGCCGTCGGCCCCGATTGTTATCAAAAGATAACAATCGTTAAGCCTTGTCGGAGGCCTTCGGGTGGCGTGAAAAGCTTCCAACACTCGGGTTGGCCACTAACTCCTCCACTAACATGCATTGGAGCCGCATGGTGGAGTACTCTCCTGGCCTCCTCAGTCGAGAAGGAGTGCATTCATAGCCGTACTGTTTGCTATTTCACACAAAAATCCCCATCCCAGTATACGGGTGTTCAGTTTTCAGCTAAGATTAGCTAAGATTTCGGATTCCCAGATCGGATTCCCGGATTCCCGTGAAGACGACACGCACGAACTGCGCAAATTCGCAAGCACGTGACTGCTGCATACAAGCAGTTCTCATGCAAATTCTACCGCCGTTCCAATGTTCTTCCTTGTGACTAACTTAAAATCACTGTGACACCCACTTCTAGTTTTATGTCACTTTAATGCACGAGAATTTAAACTGCAGATAAAGTTATACAAAAGGATTTCCTTCTCCTCTATGATTTATGAGATGAAGTTATGGGTTCCTAGTACTATCGGTTTTGTCAACTAACAAAGGTAGGCAAGTTGGGCGCGGCTAGTGCTTAAATTTTATGAATCGTCATTTTAGTTTACTTTTAAAACACTAATAGATTGACGACACGTCCTAATGTGTTCAGATGAATATTTATGTACCTATGATTGTAGATTAGAGTTTAGAATACCCTCCGTTGTACCGCAGTCTTACATAAGGGCTTGGTGTCCCGACAGAACGATTGGATCAAATTTATAGAACGATAATCTGGCTGATTCTTATGTTTGCACATGAGACATGGACATGGAGCCTCAAGGAGGAATACAGCATTTTTGTAAAAGAGTGGAAAATGCGACGAACATTCTTAGGGCCAGCTAAAAGAGAGAATGGAAGCTGGTGGGTGAGAAAGAACTAGAAGAGACCAAAGCTCCCCGGCTCTGTTGGGTCGGCCATGTGGAGACGATGGGGGAATATCCCGCAGTGAAACGAGTGTACTTGGGGAAACCGAGTGGTCGAATGCCATCGGACGTCCCAAGAACCGCTGAAAGAATGAAGATATAAAAGACCTGCATTGGCTTAACGTCGAGAACTGGAAGTAGCTTAACATACAGAGCGATGGCGTTTCCTTGTGTCGAAGGCCTACACACACTTTAGGTCACTGAGCCAGAAGATTCAGTCAGTCACCCATGCTTCATAGTTATAACTGGTTATGATAACTTTCGGAACTGTATAAAATAATAAAACTGAATCAAATTCAGTAAATAGTCATATTATACAACCCATATAAATAATAGGCGCTTTAGAAAACCTATTTTTGCAGTGAAATTGAGCAGTTTTGATCGAATTTGGATTCATGAATTGTAAAATATTAAATTTCTCCTAATTTGCAATTTCTTAGCTTTTAATTAGTCGACATGATTTTAGTACCTACAATAGTTTAAATCTAAACTTTAGTAGGTACGAGCACAACCATTGTAGGCAATTGGGAACAACAGTAAGTATTCATAAAATAAATTGCTCACTAACATAACAAAATCAATGAACACGACATCTCATATCAATCTTGAGGATGAGTAAATCGATTCCTATGTGGTTTGTTGAAGAAATGCGCAATAAACCACTTATCGTTTTAAACCGCACGGATTAAGATGTATTTCTGCAAAGGTATATTAAACCGAACTTTTCACACTATTCGATTGGTATCCCTATATTGTCTGTGGATTGGGGACTACGATGCCACGGAGACATACTAATTTCCAGACAGACAGATAAAGGCATCAAAGTTATCCGCTTTTCAGTCGAAGATAATACTTACCTAACTAATTAATTATTTTAATACTTAACTAGATCCAGTAGCAAGTATCCAAGACACTTTCAATATCGTCTAACAAATTTAAACGAGTGATTAATGTTTTAATCCTTAAACTTTAAGAAGTTCCACTATCAGAATAACTCGAAAGTAAAAAGAAATTCAAATGGAATCGACGACATGGTAGAATTAGGTGACATGGCAGATTATTTGATAGGCATAAGTACTAAAAAAGTTCTTTTACATTAAAATAATAACTTACCGATTTCACGAAAAATATGAATACTCATTCAAGTCAAGAAAGCTGTCTAATAAATTACTTTAAAAACTTGCGCTGAATAGCTATAGATCCAAAGTCACATACTTTTGCTTTTTATAGCACGTCTATTAATATTTTAAAACAATTCCTTGATATAGGTATTTGTACTAATAAACAATTATTTCATTCTAGTAAGATTAATAAAAGATCATTATAGGCACAATCTGTTAAAACATTTCATACAATAAGGTACGTAGTAAGGTACTACTTTTCATAGAGTATTAAAAACAAACTGTTAGTAGGTAAATCTATATTTTATCTATTGTGACTCTCCAGACAGCAACACAAACTCTCCAAACAGTTACACAAATAACAACTTTATTATGAAGATACAATTCAGACTATGATATTATTTCAACAGGTTTTGTTGTTTCGTCATTATAATTCCATAAGTACTACAAGGCCCTTACGAGCTACTTAAAGCTTTAGTTGTGCTGCTAATGAGCTCTTTGGCGGGGTTAGTCAAGAAGTTACTACTGTTTTAACTCTCTTAAGTTTAGCATCGACAACATAACAGAATATTATCTATTATGTACCTATATGAATGCGCGCGACTTATACACACAAACTTATTCATTCGAAACATTGAAAGTGGGTGACAAACTATAATCAATGGCAGTGTAGCCATAGAAACTCAACTGACGCTTCAGCACATACTTATTACGTTAACACATCCATTGCGAACACTAAACACATTTCACCCAACATGCTGGCGACATGAGAACAAAAGTCTCCATTTATGAAAATTGAGTACCGTGTTCGAAATTCAAACAGTCGTTACATTGGGGTTCGCGATCACGGGAAAGCTCCGCGCGGCGTAGCGTCGACGCGACGTAGCCACAGCGCGGCACGGACTGCCTGCCGTCCGTACGACGAACCCCGCCCTCAACCCTCCACCCCTGTCAACGCCACTTGCCTAAATCCGGACGAGTTTTCATTAATGTTGTTATCGGTGTAAAGTTCGCCCAAGTCAAACTAAGAACCTACAGATTTAATTAACTGTCCGTAAAATAACACTAAACAAACGGCCCGGGATTCGCAACTTACGCCAATATTTGTAGCTGACGTCTTCGACAGCATCAAGAAGAGCGATTGACTTGTAACCCAAATATTGACTTCATAGACAACGCTAAACTTGCCCGAATTTATATGTAACACAATCTATATTTGTAATTGCGTCCAAATGGTACAAGTTTCAGGGATCCGAATATAGTTGGTTATACCTCAGCCGGACGTAGACATCAGAATTAGCTAAATTATTGCAGTAAAACTTCTGTATCCCCAGTAGGAGAGAAAAATGTTGTGAGGCACTTTACGGATATGGTGGTACCGGAAATTACTTCATCGATTATCATGAGTATGCCTAAATTGTCGTTTATTTAACCACGCCCGATCGAGTGATCGATGTACTAGTAAAGTAACATACTTTTTAATTTAAATTAAACACAAAATAATATTTTGTGACAGTAATGTTGTGGTTGCCATTTGAATAAAAGTGATTTTGGCGGATAAATCTATTCAATATAAGAGAACCAAATCTTCATAACAAACAATAATATCCTAAGCCATATAACAGATACATGATCACGATTGTTGCTACAGCAGCGGCTTTGTCAACCCCAGTAATGCAATAAGTTAAAGTTGGAAACTATCTGAAATATCATGATAGAACAAAGCTAAGTGGGGCTCGGAAGCGTAATAGACTAGTTGGGGAGAACCAACCAAGCTTTGCTTTTAATTATAATATTGTCGTGCTGTTGGCGTAAATTATACAAATGAAACAATATACATTTTCGGACACCCTTTGCTCTTTGTGTGGAAACCTAGGATGAAAATAAGTAGCTAAAATCTACAATAACATTTCTTGAGCACTTTCGTGGCTACAGTAAGCCGGAGGTATACGGTACTTTCGGAGGCTTCGGTGAGCCGTCCGTCTCAGTCGTTATATTTAGAAAACAGTCGATAAGCCTTGTCGGGCCTTCGGGAGGATTAAAAACTTCCGTCATTCAAGTGTGCCACTAACCCACCACGCCACCAATCCGTAATGAAGCAGGAAGTAAGAGAAGACTCCAGGCCTCCTCAGTTGTGAGGAGAGACCCGTGCCCTGCAGTGGGCCCCTATGGGTTGGAGCCATATAGTATTATAACTCTAACTTTGATTTCGGTCTGACTATACTAACTGCAATAAATTGCGAGCAACAAAAACTTCCAACTTAGTTAAGCCCAGAATAGTAAGATTAACGAGTCCTAGAAAACTCCTCTTCTGAACTGCTTTCTATTTTATATTTTGAAGAAGAACGATAAATTTCGATTGTTTTGTGGAAGTTCAAGTTATCTCGAGTTTCACTTTGATAACAATAAAACTGAGACATAAAAGTAAATAAAGAAGGGGAGCAAACAGTTGGTACTACCCACTCAAGTTTCTTAAACCATAAAAATTACGACTTTATTTTCCTGTACCTTGTTTGACGGGTTATAGTTTTATTATTTTATCGAAGGCGCGTTACTTTATTTTACTGGTAGCCTGAATCAATAGAGTTAAATAAGAATATTGAGAATTTTTTATGTCGCTTATAGAATATGTTGTTACTAGAATAATAGAATATAATAAAGAAAATTATTTTTTTCCAGGCATTGTAATCTGCACTAAATGTATAATTATGTATGTAATAATTAAGATCATACTTCCTAGGTGCATTTCTATGACATGAAGGTCATACGCGCTTATGGAATCCAGTCTTGTGATGTTTCAAAGGTCAATACAGCCAATTGTAACTAAACAACCGAAGAAAACAATTGCTTATGAATTTTTTCCACTAACGGTCACCCATTCAACTTCCGACCCTGAGGTTGTTTATAAAGTTGATTGATAAAAAGCCGACGCATTTCCTTTAATATTAGTGACACACATGATTGAGATTACTTTTTAAGTGATTACTTTGTAAGTGTTCGCAATAAACGTTTGAAGGATTGATAACCGATAGGGAAGAAAGGTCCTCGAATGAAGACCACGACTCGGCAAAAGGAGCACCGGTCACCCCCCGACCATGTGGACTGACGACCTGAAAAAGACAGCAGGAACCCGCTGGATTCAGAGGGCACAGAATGAATCGGAGTGGTGCCAACTAGGAGAGACCTATGTCCAGCCTCCAAGGGCTGTTGGATGAAAATAAACGTCTAGTATACACAGATTCGATTGTATTGAACGAGTTAGTAGAGCTGCAAGAATAATTGATATCGCATGGGCAGCTCGTACAAAAAGTTTATAAAGGGAAGTGGAGCGTAAACTGGCGGCGAACAAACTTTCATGCCGGGACGCGAACGTTACTTATCTGCCGCCGCCGAGCTGACAGCTGCAGATGAAAAATTGAAATTGTGTGAGATAAAACCACCTAACCGCCGTTGCAACCCGCGGACAATGTGATGACAACATCCGCGTAATAAGTTTGCGTTGCGTAATAAATTTCTGCTGCTGTCAGCTTTAACAGGCCTTCCGTCGCGTGTAATCGTTGAAAATCATAATATGAAGGACTAACATACATAACACGCTGTTCTGAAGCGAAATCGACCTTCAGGATGTTCAACAGAAATTAGGGCACTAAGCCGCAGTGGCACAGTCGAATTCCGGTTGAACAAAACAGCTTGATAAAAGTTAACTTTGATACCTCAAATGTACCTGATACTTTACTGTACTTTGATACCTCACATGTCATCGGTAGATGACATAACATATTGACTTGGATTAGAAAGAATAGCGCGAGGCTCCAGGCATTAGGCTCCAGAAGTAGAACGAATTTTGATGAAATTATCAGGAATTGTAGAGGGTACACTAACTTACCACATATCCTGTTTAATCTCAATATATCAAACGGTATTTTAGTCACAGACAGTAAGTAGCAAATGTAACCCTTTTTGCTGTTTAAAATTTTCTGTATTTCAAGATGTCACGCACGCGTGACATCATGTCGCGAACTCTCCCTAGTATAAATAAAATAAAACTAATTACAAGATCATGATCATTCATTGCAACGTACGCTTAGCCTTTCCGCCACGGAAAAAGGAAAGGAGCGCAAAATATGCAAATGCTATCTCGCCCTATCCATATCTTATATCAATCCGTTACGGTCGATGGAAGTTGAATACTGACAGCGATTCGGCCCTTGTATGCAATAATAACGAAAACGTCAAGCTGAGACCCTTTTCTATTTACGGAGTAACTCAAGCGTTGAGCTAGAGCCACGTGAAAAGTCTCGCGTAAATCAAAGTCATAAATTTCTCCTATCGTGAACGAACATTTCTCTTTCGCACAGACTTCTACACTGAATGGATAACGTCGACCCTCCCTCAGAGGATCACCTCTATCGAGTCATTTGCTTTTGTTCGTAAGGCAATTAATAACAAGCAGAAGGGCGTTTGAAGCCGCAAGCGCCATTGGCATATCAGTAATGATCTAGACCTGGCCATACTAAGGTTCCCCGATCGATCATAGTCGCTTAAATGAATAGCATGCTCGAAATTGCCTGCGGTGAATATTTAAGTCACTTCCATAGCTCGTTTAATATAAGACATAGTAATGTTATGTTCCATGAACTTTATTGATATCATGAACCACATTTTTAACTGATGAATAAATTAAAGCTTCCAAAGCTATGTCATGCCTCGTTTTTTATTCATGTTCTTGAAAACGATTACACGCAATAGTGTTTGTAACGCGTAAGGTGAATAAATGTTATCACTGATAATCTTTAAATATAACTTACATTAGTAAGTAATTTATTAGTATTACATTAGTATTATGGCATAACAACAAAATGATAATTACAAATTGGAGGTCTAGGAAAAACAAAATAAACAAAAGAATAATTAAACATGAATAGTCTTCGGAAATATTTATAAGTTGAGGTTGATTATATAAGTTCGTATCATAATGTTTTGAGAATATTGAAGATTTAACACTCATAACATAATAATCCTGGTGTGATGTTTGATTATTTTCTGCCGGCATGACAATGACTAGAAGTGTTGCAATAAAATTTGCATGAAACATTCCATGAAAGATTGGATAATTGTTAAATGGCGTGTCGTCCGCACTTAACCCGTTGATCACTGTGAATTAGGTTAAATAGTGTATTAGTAATGTATTTATAATTTGAGGATACATCAGTTACGAATATTCTTAGTACTTTTATAAAGACCATTAAAACTTAGTTCTAGAAATTAAAAATTACGATACATATTTGTTATTATTATTAGTCAGCTATATACTTACGTTACGTAAGCCCTTCTAAGAGAAGGGACAATTTTACATTAATTTTTTATAAATTACAAGAATAGCAAACTGGCATGCAGCCCCATCAACCCATAGGCATCTGAGACAAACCTCGAATAGGACAGTGCGCATTGTTAGTTACAGGACTGTTAGTATTTGGTGTTAATAGGAATATTAATTGTTAAGTATTCGTTAGTGATAGGACTGGTAGGAGTTTTAGTGTAAGTTAAGGCTGATAGGTTAAGTAGTCCTGTTAGTAAATATTACTAGTCGGCCTGTTAGTATTCGTGAATATTTGTCCTATTCAAAGCTGGTCACAGATGCCTTGCTATTACTGAGGACTGAGGTGGTCGCGTCTTGTATAAGTGTAACCGGCTTCCACAATTTTCCCCCGGAACACATTGTCTGACCCATTGTGTGTCTGAGGGAATAACACCTGCTGAATTCTGCGCGCTTGATTGCGCGTTGACGTAGCAGGTACAAATATTCTTAAGCGACATAAATATCTGTTCGAACAACCTGTCGTCCAGGCGCGTCTTTTCGCTCGTCCGTGACGTTGTCATGCTGACGCATTAATTCAGCAACATTGTTACACATTTGTTGCATAAAGGTGGCACAAAATCGCTCGCGGTTCGAATGTATATTTGGTTAATTGTGTTTTCTTTTAATTTGGTATTGGTCCAATTACGTCGATGTGTTTGGAACATTTAAATAACAGCATATTATTTTTATTTATTTACAACACTACTTAGTCCCTATGGTACCTCTGCGCTACCGCTACAGAACTGAAACAAAATCTCCGCTCAGATTTGTGAAGCAGTAATTGAAGCGGAATTCAGCTAGCCTAAGAGGAAGCCACGCTCCGAAAAAAACCGGTGAAGGGTTGAGATAATGATATACATAAAACCTCTTCTGTGTGACATAACAAGAAAAATTATGATCATTGGTGTTATTTCTTAAAAAATCAAAGCATTGCAAAGCACAACAAAGAAGTCAGAATTAATTGCTTAGTTATAAAGTTCCACTAAAATTTTACACTTGAAACAATTTATGCAGCTCTGTGTAGCCGGTAAAAGTTTCGCGAATTCCCAAAAAATACACAAAATAAAACACGAATTTGTGGCGCGGTTTTCTTTCCATTTCCTACGTCACATTAGTTCGCGGCGCCTAAACAGCGACCAAGTTGTATACTGTTTGTAACAAACTTGGAACTTAGTCGAGCAATTCACCTCATAAATTCTCGTATAATAACAGCTTGGAGTTTCCCTAGACACTTGTAAGAGCTGGCAGTGAGCTACAACTAAGTAACCGGGTCACATCGATACATCGAGTTCATCCCATGTAGCGCATGTTGGGAAAATGACACTGAACCTTGTAACTATTTTGTAAGTAGTAGTTACAAATAGTCTTGATTATTAATCTCAGGCAGCATGATTGTGTAGAGAATGGTTAAAGACATTAAATGCTATCATCACACGGACAAAATAAGGTTTCGAACAGGTACAGATCTTCGCTCTTAAAATTCCTGTATCGTGGATTGCGTTGATGTGGACGTATTACTATTAGAAAATCCACGGGCAAAACTTTGTATAGGGCTGTGGTTCTGTTTATGTGACAAAAGTGGATGAATTGTGAATTCATGACCATGTAGTGATCTTAGCACGCACATTTTTAACTTTAGAAACTTTACACAAGAGGCGTCATTCATAAATTTGTAACAAATAGTAAATCTTTAATATCTCTATTAATAACTAACATAAAAAAGTTTTCTAAACCATAATGTAACCATAAACTTAGAAGGATTTACCCGTGTTCTTATGAGAAGAGATTTATCCATTACCAGTACGACAGTGGTGTTTCGGTTATGATAATATTAAATTTGCAGTAACAATTAAACTTGTGAAGACAGACAATATTATTATAATATGCGATACCACCCATACATTTAACCCATGCCTTTAAAAGGCCACTACTGGACATAGGCCTCCCTTAATCGGCGTCACTCTGCCTGGTCCTGTGCCCGCTGAATCCAACGGTTTCCCGCTGTATTATGCAGGTCGTAAGTCTACCTAGTCAGAGGGTGACCTGTGCTCCTTTTTCAGAGTCGTGGTCTTCATTCGAGGTCCTTTCTTCCGCAGACTTTCCCTGTCCTTCAAACGCCATTGCCCATTGCCACTTCAGCTGATTTATTCAGCGAGCTATGTCAGTAACCTTTGTTTATCTACGGTATGCGATACGCGTGTCTGTAATCTGCCATGGTACAGACAAATTATCCGAAATCAACACAGCATATTATTCATTGTATTATGTATAAGCTGTAGTCAATCAACAACTGAACATAACTGATAATCACTTGTTTCTAAAAGAAAAGAAAAACCTTCATGTAATTACAGCCTGTCAAGCACTTAAAAAAGCAATAAAATATTATATTCTTTTAAGTGTGTTTTCAATTTTCACTCATAAACACGGTTACCTACGTGAATTTTCTCGAGAAAAAAAAGTATGAAGTAGACTCTAATTTCTTTTTTCTGTGCCTCTATTATATTTATACGCATTCGTTCACAGATTTATTTTCAAAACATAGTAGTTAATCATTTCTAAAAAATCCAAAATAATTTTCTTAATCCGTGAAATAATTTTGTAATAATAATGTAAAATGATGATTGGTTTTTACGTAGATTATTTTCGAGCGCGCGCTCACTGTGGCCATCTCACCATTTACGTACATAAAAAAGTTGCATCACTGTCATTTTTAAACTCCATAGAACCTACTCTGTGATTGGTCCGTGAAGTGAGGATCGATGTATAGTCTTAATCGCTTCTATTCTATTACAACAACAGCGAGTATTCCATTTAGGCACGCCTCGAAATAAACTTACAAATCCTAGCAATCAACTTGTATTAATTCACGAGCTTTGTGCCGCGCGATGCCAACGATCATTTAAAATTTATAACGAATGCGAGAATACCTTTACGAGGTATGCTATCATTAAAATCTGTGTATAAGCCAGCCCCAGCTAAAATCAACAAGCGATGAGAGTTAAACCGCTATCGGCTACACCAAAGCTGAACACGAGCTCTAAACAGCTTCTAATTTGAAATTTTCAATTGATTTGAATGATAACGTTTACTGGTTTATCTTACCAATAAATATAATTGGATTGTCTGTCTATGATATTGAATTAAAGGTAAATAATTAAACCATTTTTAGATGTTGGTCAGTGGCCATACATGCTATTCATATCACATAAAAAACGTGTAATATGAAGGCAATGGCATGAATTCAAACCTTTTTAATCGAACATTGCATTAAGCCAAGTAACCCACGTCTGAAACACAAGTAATATTTATCAGATCTGTATCTAATTTATTTTAAGCAGAGAGCAACCGCTTCTCACTTCGCCGTGCTACCGAGAACCGCGACGTAATTTTCTGGATATGACTTTTAAACTAGCTCCTCCGCTCCTCTATATTACATAAATTGAAGTGTAACTAGCTAGATAAGACTTTCCAGCTGCTATAAACAGCTTTCATTTAAATTGCTACTGAACTTTATCACCCTTCGTTATAAAATGCGAAATAAATCTATTGAAGTTTTAAACCAATTTAAAAGTTTTTGTAATAACGGCAGTGACAGCCGAGTAAGAAAATGATCATTCAAAATATTTAGAACTAGTCAAATTGACGAAAAAGTTAACGGCTTCTTGAAAGACTTTTAAGACTATATTGAATTACAAAGTTAACTGTACCTACTCGTTATTACTAATTTCAACTGCAACTGCTGAAAGAAAATTAATGTTATTACTTGATACAACTTTGAAAGTAAACATGTACCAGCATGTTAACCCATAGTGGCTAACTGCAAGGCACGGGTCTCTCCTTACCACGCTGCTCCAATGCGGACTGGTCGAGGAGTTTGTGTCCAACTTGAGTCTCGTATGTTTTCAGGCCGCCCGAAAGGCTTCCGATAAGACTGGACCACTGGTAGGTATCTAACAATAACAACCGGGATCGACGGTTTAACGTGGCCCCCGAAGTACGGAAGCGCTCAAGAAATCTT
>DWLO01002146.1:0-13131 GCA_018245335.1 Dalla quadristriga | reverse complement strand
TATGGCAAACCTCGAATAGAACTGTACGAGGGACTGTTAGTTAATTAGTTTGGAATGTCAGTACTATGTCCTAATAGGAATATTAGTTGGTTTGTATTCAAGGATTGCGGGAGTTAAGATTGTTAGTGTAATTTAGTCCTGTTAGTGAATATTACTAATCCCAGTTCGTAACCGCCAGTATTATGTGCTAATAGTAATATTATTTGGTCAGTATTCGTTAGTAACAGGAATGTGGGAGTTAGGATTGTTAGTGTTATTTAGTTAGTATATAATATTAGTAAACCCAGTTAGTAATCGTTAGTATTTGTCCTATCCCTAAGAACTGAAGTGATCGCCCTTGCTTAAGCGTAACCGACACCCACACCATTCCGACCGGAACACAATTATTGAAAAACAATTATACCACGTCAGATATGGGCGTGGCGGTGGTATCGCCCCGGGCGAACCACAGGCACATGTGTACAGGTAGTTTTTTTTTAAGGGACAGTTGCTGTTGGCCTTACTGGCCTTTGCAGTGTCGCCGAATGGGCTTTAATTACCTGTATATGGTTCGAATATATCGACAATCGTTGAAAATGTTAGAATGTGCGAGCGAGAGAGATCCGAAACGTGTGTTCACTGTGACAACGCGCAGGGATCTATCTCCTTTAGCAAACATGGAGTATCGGTTCTAATATTCCTTTGCTTACACAGTAGATAAAACAGTATCTTATTTTTCGAATGTAATATTAATAATACACTTTATATAGGTAGTACACGATATGCAACAAACTATACAATATAATTACCAGTCAAAAGGAGGTCTTACAGCTTAGAAGCGTTTTCTTTCAAACAACCTTAAGGTATGAAGTTAAAGTAATCACATAATAATATAGATGGCGTAGATGTAGATGGGACGTACAGTTGTTGTTGGCCTCATTGACCTGACAGCGTAACTGAATAACGTGGCCAAAGTATCAAAGCTAAAGGCGGCGGACTTTGAATTCAATAAATAATAATATTATGTAAAAATATACGTATATTAATGCCAAGCTTAACTCAGCCATTGAAAGGTTTGGTTCCTGGGCGACAAGTAGTTACGTGTCGAATTGTCGAGAATAAACGGTCGTTTCGTTGAGACGGCGAGGTGCGTTTGAAGTTGAGGCTCGGCATCTCGTGCTGCAGACGACATTATGTAGTCTAGGAAGTGAATACTGCATGAGTCGATGCGTAATTATGTGCAGCCGACTAGCGTCGTTAGGCCCAGGGCGGCGAGCGGTAATTTTTTACAGAGGCAAAGACAACAAAAACTTTTATTTATTACTTACTTTATTTTGTCACCTTCACACTGTTATGGAGAAAGAGAGCCTCACCAGGCAGGTTACTGCGGCACTGCCTACAGATAACATATTATTTATAAAAGTGTATTTATATCAGTTTTAATTAAATGATTGGGATAATAATTGAAAGCTTATTAACTTCTGAACTACCTCACCGAATAAAGACCGAAACCACGACCGCTTACACATTAAAATTCAATCAAATTAAAACATTCGTGACATGGGTTGTCGGGCAATATCAGGCCATGTATTAAATACTCCCGATTTACATTCTTACTTTTATCGGGTCGGGTCGGGTCGGTACGTGTCTATTCAACCTAAAAGATGCCACAAGGCCGCGAACAAAAGACAGATAAAAATGTTTTTACTTGCAACATTACATTTTTAAAGTCTGTATTGTAAAGTATGTGTGATCTGTAGGCAGCCGAGAAAGAACGAGATCGAGATATTCGATATTCGGATATTTCGACTTTTCGAGATACAAAAAAAAATCCTCTGTAGTTGCGTGTGTTGTGCTAACAGTGTTAAAAGTTAAATTTTATCAAATTTTATTGTGAATAGTACTTTTTATATAATTTATTTTCAATCCACGAATACCATACAATTCATATGTGTCCAACATGGTTCTATACTATTACCACAAATAATTAGACAGTTCATCCATGTAAAGTTCTGCGTCTAGCGCAAATATGGCCGTCCTGTAATGAATTTTATGAGTGGTAGAATTGGTGTACGTTTCGACCTGGGGAAGTAAGGAAAGTGGTGGTCAGTTTTATAGTCATTTCATGTCAGTATGTACAAAATGGAACTTCGTATCGGTAATAAGTATCGGTTGGGACGTAAGATTGGCTCAGGATCCTTTGGAGACATTTACCTTGGTGAGTACAGATTGATCTCGTTGTAAACAAAGAAAGATGGTTACTGAATCCTAGGCCAGCTGTGTTTTAGTCTTGGAGTAATAGTTGAAATATCGTTTTTGGATCTATGTGTTTTTTTTAGACACTACTTTTAATTCAAATTCGTATATTTTTAAAACAATTTCACAAGAAACTTCATCAATGTTATGCCAACCAATTACATGTGGTTACCTGTCTTGTGGTTAATTTTGCTAAGTTTTTGCTAGTTATTTCGCTATAAGTATACGTATTAAAAACACCTGAATATATATTATTTAATGAATCTTTAATAATCTTTTCGAAGTTCACCACTAACCATTGATTTTCACTAATCACGTATTTTTGATAACAATTCCTTAGAATGGCATACTCAGGAATTTATCTCTCAATTCATAATGCAATGATATTTAACATAATATTTTGATATTTTGTAAACTTTATTTTGATATTACAGTTGCATACTGACATAAATAAATAAAGTCAAGTCATAGGATACCTATATTATTTATATACTTATTATTGTGTTGCAGGAACCAACATTGTGACAAAGGAAGAAGTAGCTATTAAATTAGAATGTATACAGACAAGACATCCTCAGTTACACATAGAAAGCAAATTCTACAAAGTTATGCAAGGAAGCAGTGAGTATATATTTAAATAAATAGAGTTTAAAACAAAACAAAATTGTATTTCCTTCATAAAATACTTTTCGATTTCAAAACAATAAAAATCTGAACCCATTTCTTATCTGCAAGGTAGAACATTCGTATGCAAATATGAGTGAGAGTTTGTTATTCATTATCAAATTAACCATCTGGTCTCATAAAGATCCTCAATACTCTCTTTAGATGACTAAAAACCTAATGTCCGCTAATTAGAATAGTAAGCCATTTGGCAGAGTTTTTAAGTGGTTGGTGTGTAAAACCTCATTAAGATGGACTTGCTAGTTGAAGCTGTCCAATGCAAACTTATGGTAGTCATTCTGATTTGCACACATGTGCTCCATCTTTTCAAATTACAGTGATTACCTTCCTTCTCTTTTATGCAATGGAGCCAAATATTAAAAAATTGTCTCCAGCTCAGTTGTCTCGATGTGATTCCCAAACCTGAGCAAAGCTTAATAGACTAGACTATAAAGCCTCCTCCTCTATCCGTTTCATTTTTGGTTAGCAAAATTTTAAGCAATTTGTAAATTTTACCATGTCATGTAACTGTAAGGGTCATAAAAAAAATGGTCTCTTAATTGACCGCAATATTTGAAGAATTATTTTACATAGCTTCTCTACCCATGATTTAATATTTTGGATTTGCAAGAGTGAAATTTCTCCTACATATGGTATTCAGGGTTGCTGGTTTGGTATGGCCTACTGCAAGACACAGTTTTGTTCTTACAACTGAGGAGACCTGGATTGTGCTGCATTATGGTGCTCCAGTACATATTTATCGAAGGGTTAATGGCCGAATCTAGTGTCTGTAGTTTGTAGGTATTGCAAAGTTTCTCAACAAGGCTGGGCCAAAATACTCATGAAATTTTGTCACTAGAGACCACCCAAACCTCTTTAATAACCCTGCAGGGCTACATATCCTTCATATTAAGGAGCAGGGACTACTTTTCCACAGACAGGAAAGGATGATATTGATTGGCCATGGCAACAGTAGACCAATAGAGTAGATGATTATTATGATATTATGACTATATTTTATGCTAGGGAGTGCTTGCGACTGAGATTTCGATGTAGGTACTTACAGAAAACTTTAAACAGTGAAGATTATTTGCAATACAAAGAAAGGATAAGCCTACTGTAGGATAACTATATATATTGATATGGGTAGTGTGAATTAAATAGGATCATGGGGCACACACACTAAGAGCTATAACTAAAAAAGCATTTGAGATATTAAAATCAAACAAAGCCTGTGTGATAATTTAATGTACCCTCTATAGTCCCTGAAAATTTCATCAAAATCCATTCAGTGGTTTCTGAGCCTGTTTGCAATTTAAAAAAAAACAGACAGACAAAGATTCTATAAGCAGTTGATTATGTTTAGGTGTCATATAAATATTATATTCCATTTAATTATTTACCCTAATTACAATATCACAGACAGACACTCTTATTTATTGGTAAGCAGAATGCCCTGACAAATCACTTGTTTTGTCTTTGAACAAAATAAGATTTTATATAAATTGAAATGCCAAATGCATTGCATATTTGTTTAATACTTGCTTGTTCTCGATGTTGCACTATTTTGTAATATGACTTTTAATCAATGAATGTACCAGCTCATGAAGAAAATAGATTAACCTCAGAACTGGTAACCAAATCGTTAGATTATACACTGGCATAAAGTAGCCACAACCTGCCTGTATCTGAATGTTAGATGATGCTTAATTCTGTCCTGATGATGAAGGGTAGATGGCATTATTGTAATTGAATGATGGCAACTGCTGCATAGTTAATGCATATTACTGTTTTTTTGACAAGGAAAAAACAAATTTTTAATGTTTTCTAAATCATTGCTCATTTCCAGGTCTCCTATATTATGTCTTAGCTTCGTTAGGAAATTTCTCTTAACTCAGTATTAGCGCTTAATGACCACTTAAATGTCATAAAAATGTTCAATTTCGTACTTTTTACATTATTTTAAATGTCAATTTTTGTTGCAGTTGGAATTCCCACAATAAAATGGTGTGGCTCAGAGGGCGATTATAATGTTATGGTGATGCAGTTACTAGGCCCTTCCTTGGAAGACCTCTTTAGTTTCTGTTCCCGACGCTTCTCCCTCAAGACTGTCCTCCTTCTCGCAGACCAACTCATTTCCCGTATTGAGGATATACATCACAAGAGTTTTATCCATAGGTATGTATACAGATAGATAATTATGATATGCTCTCTTGTTATGTGTGGTCATGGCAGCTGAACTGACATTGTGGGTCACTCAGGGTTAAAGATAATGAGTAAACTGTTTATGTTTCAGCTTTTAGTGATATCTATTCACTGTACACTAGATTCAATGTAGTTAAGGTTATATTGCATTGAAGATTATTTAAAGAAGTTAATTATAAGTAGGCTTCAAAGTTACTGGGTGTAACACAATAAATGTTTATACACAATATAATTATAAAACTGTGTCTATTCACTACCTTTTTTTGTTAGGCAACGTTTAGTCATAACAAATTTTTACTAGGTGTTTGACATCTTTCTGACAGTGTTTCAAAATTCAAAATGTTTTTGTGGTAAGACTGAGTGATATATGTGATACCTTTTTTTGTTTTTTACAGAGATATTAAGCCTGATAATTTTCTAATGGGCCTTGGTAAGAGAGGCAACTTAGTATACATAATAGACTTTGGTCTTGCTAAGAAGTATAGAGATCCACGAACTCTGCAACATATCCATTACAGAGAAAACAAAAATTTAACAGGTAAAAATCAGTATAGTATAAATACCAATTTATTTGCAGTCTGAATGGTTGACAGACCGACCACCTAAATGATTGACAATTGAGCGAATGACATCAGAAGAGAGGGCCCTCAAGGAGAACTCTTTATGCACTCTTTTTTGAACAACCCTATCATTTGTGCAATTTTTTGCAATTGTTATTGTACAAAATTCACTTTGATTTGTTGTTTATTATTTTTCAGGTACAGCAAGATACGCATCAATTAACACTCATTTAGGTATTGAGCAATCTCGACGTGATGACTTGGAGTCTCTCGGTTACATGCTCATGTACTTCAATCGCGGAAGCTTGCCCTGGCAGGGTCTAAAAGCTGCCACCAAACGTCAGAAGTACGAAAGAATATCCGAGAAAAAGTTGTCTACACCTTTTGACGAATTATGCAAAGTATGTAGAATAATAATAATATGGTTCATAACTACAAATACATTTGAATATTGCAACTAAGAAAATTAATATTAGATTATAAAACTAAACTACTCTTACTTAAATTAAATCTAAAAAATAATAATGATTTATAACTTAACAATATAACTTAATTAACTCAGTTTATAACTTATTTTTTTAAGAATCATGTGTGATTGTCTATAGGCTTTGCCAATGCATTCCTAAAAAGTTCACAAAAAAGAATAAGTCCTTGCCTTTTATATGATATATCTGTTTACCATAGTCAACTCTGATCTTAAATACAACAAGGTGCGTATTGAAGTTGGCAAGAAAGGAGCTGAATACAGGAATTGCGATAAATGAAAAAATTAAAGAACTTACTTTTTTTTTGTCATATGCATTCATAATCACGCTAATTATGCTACTATTATTTTCGTTATATATATTTCTCTTAATAAATATCTATAAATACCTAATAATAATACCTTATAATAATAAATAATATAAATACAATTTATAAAATATTATCTAGATGTTACTTTTTTTTCAATCCGATATTACATTGTCGACGTATTATTGGCCGTGTTGGGGTGGAACTATCGCCTGTTGGCTAGCGTCGACGAGGATACGACGTTCATGAATACTCCTTGACAATTTTTTAAATATTGATAACATTACACTGACATGTACGATGTATAAGAAAATGCATGAAAATCCATTTATAACAAATTTACTTAATGTATGACATCGATATAATCTCCCACAGAACCATCCGATCGAGTTCCAGCTGTACCTCAAGTACTGTCGGCGACTGCGATTCGAGGAGCGCCCGGACTACAGTCACCTCCGCCAGATGTTCCGCACGCTCTTCCACCGACAAGGATTCACTTACGACTACGTTTTTGACTGGAATATGCTTAAGTTTGGTATGCAACATCTTTTATTTGTAGTTAACTGGTTGCCAATAGCCACATCGGGTAAGATAGTACGAGCTGGTGGTTTATTTACGCCTCGTAGACAAGTGTATAGATGTTATTACTATAAACTTACTGTTGTCCTTGTTCAATGTCCACGAATGTGTTAAAGAGAAGTAAAGTGATAATCGGCCTGTATTGGATAGCTTACACAAGCTGATAGGAAGATTGCCGTTTGGCTGGCTAACAATTCTGTCAATATGCTGGAAATTCTCCGGCTGACATATAATTTTTTTTTACACCAGGAAGTAAAATAAAATAATAATAATTTTTTGAATTAAATTGTAAATGTTATGTACATAGTATGAGAATTTTAACATAATGTTTAAAACATTAATATATTTAAAAGAACTGGGTCTAAAACAATAAAGATAACTGTTTCTTGTGCAGTGACCCGCTGTATCGCCCATATCCCATTGGTCCTCTACTTACGGGACACCCTGTATGCCAATTGTACAATCTTTATTTTGTAAATTTATTTCTGTATATTTACTGGTGTGCAATAAAGGAATTTTGTATTGTTATAATATAGGACATGAAATTGACACAGAATATGCAGTTTCCTAAATTGGCTACAGCAATGACACCTATTGCTTAATATATTTTGTAGTTTTGTTCGTCGTGTTTTTGTATCTCTACAAATAATATAAATGCGAAAGTGTGTTTGTTGGTTTGAGGGTTTGTCCTTCTTTCACGCTGCATCAGAAAAACGGCACGAGTTTTTATCCTGGAAAAATGCATTTATCTTGTGAGATAGGTGTGGAAAGTTAACACGGGTGGGGCCACGTCCAGAACCTAGTTTATGATTGTCCTTTCCTGACATTGTGCCGCAGCGGGTCGCTACACTAGCCAGTTGGGAAAGAATATAGAAGAAATTGCTTGATAAAATTTGTCATTTATCTGATACTTAAACTTACTGTACGCTTGTATTTTTTTACTATGCAGCTAATTTGTTTGATTATGGTAATAGCTATCAATTTTTATGCTAATCAGGACCAAAACGTGGCAACTATCAGGCTGGTACAAACGGTACAGAACGTACACTAAGACGTCTCGACCAGACAGCGGACCAAGAGAACAGTAAGTGTGAATATTTTGGAAAAAAAATTTTACATAATCTCATCTGTGTTCCTTACTGTTTATGTTACTTATTATTTTTATTATTTATTATAGTGACAATTGTAAGTAAACATTACAGATATAATATCTAATGCGTAATATGTACAAAACTCATACTGAAATATGTAGATAAAAAAAGGCCAGTATCGCATTATATATTTATCAATTTGGACTCGAAATAAATTCACAAATCCACAATTAGTGGGCACTTTGTGTCCTCTCAGAATGAGAAAGGTTGTGTCTATATTTTAACGACCCTGGCCGTGTGCGATTCAGTACATTTTGAATACATTATGGAGAAATCCCAGATGTGCAGCCTTCTTCACAATGATTTCCTTCCTAGTTCAAGTGAAAAACACGAGGTATCCAAAACAATTTTTATGTATCAAAGAAATCAGGTGGATCTTTTACTATGTCGGCCCGATGGACAATATTATTGTTTCGTGTAATGTGTAACCGCTTACTGCTCTGAAGCTGACGTGCGTGTAATGTGTTCGTTGCAGCGGCGGCCGGCACGGCGGGCGCGGCGGGCGCCACGGGGTAGCGCGTCGCCGCCGCCCCCCGCCCCCTCCCGCGCCCCGTGCACTCCGCGAATACGGACTCTGTATACTCACCCCTGAGACGTTTTCGAGCGACCGCTCGTTCTAGGAATTGAGGAGTGTCTCCGCCGTTACATAGTTCGGAATGTGACCTCTGTTGACGTAAGGTATGTTTTGTACGCATTCACGGTAACATTAAATTGTAAATTATTTAATTTTAGACTTAAATGCGGACCTGGTTGATTTCCCGTCTCGTTATGCGACTCGATGAAGGCGACTGAGAAAACTAAACGCATCTTTTGTATTTTGTGCTCAGTTATATTTAGAGGTTATTAAATTTAATGGAAAATATGTATGCGGATTCGATCAAATTTTAATTTAAGTGCTGTGTTGAAAATGTGGAGACCATTATGAAGACCCTTAGATATTGTAATCAAGCTTACTGCTCGTGCATTCGTATCCGGACACATTTTTAGTTTTAAACAAATGTTTAGTACACATTTAAAAACTAATAAATCTGCATTTATTTAGTAACTTGTAACAGTAACTAATCGAGATATTGTAATATTGAGCTTGAACTAAACTCGGAGAGTTTATATTTTGTTAAATTAGAAACCATTAGTTTATTTAGAGATAGTACTATGTTATCGATTAATTACATGGGTGTTACGCCGCGCATGTTTCATTGAAAAGCGATTGTAACAACGTGAATTATAAAAAAGAATTTGAAGTATTAAATACATTTTCAAATGTCAGGATATAAATAATTATATAACTCCGCAAATAGATCGCTTATTTGGGGAAACATGTATGTAAGACGCGGTAAATCATATAACAACAATTGACATGTCAACTTTGTTTGTTATTGTTTAACTGAAACTGTGCAATAATTTTGTTTTATCTGATTTTCTTATGTCTCTGTGGTTCTAATTATATCGCAACTAAAACTTTTTGTCTTCCATTTTAAGTTACGTGTACGTTCATTCAACTTTCAATATTTCAAAGAGTGTCATTCATCACTTCATTTTTTTCGCAGCAAGGTATTAATTTTTTTTTGCCGATAATTATTTTTAAGTATTATTTTTCAAATTCAAGCTTATACCCAGTATGTATGGACCAAGCGTGAGAATACTCGGATTTATAACTTCAAATGTGTTTTTAAGTTGTTCTTACTTCAGTCAGTAGAGCTTTATAAAGTCTTAGCTTTCAAGTAAGTAACTGGTATAATATTCTGACCTGTATAACAAGTAGCATTCATATAACGCATGGAAAAGTATAGTGCTATATATTATGCAAGCTATCTGTTTGACACGTCCAGTCACTGCCATAGTTTTAATTAGGTAAGTTTGAACTTAAAAAAATCCTACTAGTTTTTGTCTTTAAACTATAAAGTCTCCAACAACTGGGCTTGTTATGTAATGCATTAATTATTTTGGTGGAAGACAATTTTGTGTTGATGTAGAAATTTGATTTTAAATATACAAAGACACACATTCCTATTAGAACTTTCTTCTATCTTCTTGACACACCTGTGATCTAATATAAATTGCTAAAATCACTTCCTTTACTACTATGATTTTAAGCCAAGACGTATTTGAGGGATTCAAGTACTCCATTTTAACTGAAGGGAATATAGTTTGAAATGAATGGTATTTTTAGTAACGAACAGAAATTATTCAAATGTAAATAATAACCTATGCTAAGAGCTGTGTATTTTATCACTAACTGAATGTATTTCTCATATTGCGCATGGAAACCTCAACTATGTCGTAATGGTCTATAGAGACCATTCATCTCTAATATGACTGAGAATTAGGTTCAATTTTTTGTAAATATATTTAATTAGGTTTGCATTAAAATATCATATCATGATAGGGATTTAAAATGATCCGATTATCTTGATATTCCATAAGATTTTAGTTTTTTATATTATTTATGTATATGTAATTGGAATAGTACATCGAACATTGTTAATTTTTATGGATCAGTAATCTTATGGGATGCCATCTTGAGGTTGAGATTTGCTCATGCATCATTAAACGTCATTTAATCATAACCTATAAGTTAGTCAGCAGTATTTTATAGCATTTTGTATAATCTTTCACTTTTCCATGTAAACCTAAGGCTACTTTATATACATAATTTTTATCCATAATTCTCATGTTATACTGGTATTAAGGTGAGGTGCCAATTACGATCAGAAAACATTGTTCATCTCGGAATGATTTAAGGTTAACATACTAGTAATACTATGGACGTGTTTACGTGTTAATTT
The DNA here is from genome assembly GCA_018245335.1 of Dalla quadristriga. Lineage (NCBI taxonomy): Eukaryota > Metazoa > Arthropoda > Insecta > Lepidoptera > Hesperiidae > Dalla > Dalla quadristriga. Next base: position 2,160 of record DWLO01002146.1, on the reverse strand, counting down.
TATAAGTGAATGTGGTGTTCGGCCGGGGGCGAACTTCCGGCGCGGGGGTCTGGCCGGAATCCGAGGGTCCTCGCTTTGGTGGGCGCTCGGTGCGCCGGCATCTCTCTGGCCGACGAAAGACTTTATGAACTTAATCTTGTATATATTAATTTTAAGATACGTAGATAAGCCGACACACTGTTTTTTTACAATATCCTAGGTAATGGAAATAATAAATACATAACTGTTGTAGTGTTAAAATTTTATTATTTGGCTATATTCTATAAGTTCTTAATTGCTCTTTGTTTTGTAGCTGATGTCATGTGCAGCGGGTTATTAATATCTGTGATTTTCATAATGCTGAACTGCAGAAAAATCTGAATTGGAAAGAAATTTATAATATTTTACTCATTGTTGATTAGGAGGGAACGAATCAAATCGGTAGTTGTAGGATAAGGAAATTAGAAAATGATACCAGCTTTTATTGGATTTATAGAACTATTGGAAGGTCGTGGGGAGGTCACTTGGGTCCGCACATTGAGTAAGGTGTCTTAAGATGCGGCTAAATTATAGTATAGCACCATAATTTTATTTTAACGGTACAGTTGTTTGCACACAGGATATATTATTTAACAATGCTCGCAATTATCGTTCGTATAAGGAATGTATGTCCCGAATTATATGGTTGTAAAATATACTTCGATAACTTTGGCCAAATGTTTTCAGTACTATCTGTCTGTGTGCTGGCCAATATATTGTAGCTAAGCATAATTATTATGCTTCTATGTATTATATATATTTATTGTTATGCTTGCATTGTTTTCTATATCCGATATGTATCAATTCCTTTGGCACAATAAACTGAGTAAAACAAAACAGTTATGGTTTAATTTAAGTAGGTATATTCATAATGGTACATATATTACACACACTTATGTCGCCAAAAAGCCCCCATCGATTGGGAGGTGTACTCCATTTATCATGCTAGCTTTGTCACTTAGCAAAAACACTATAGCATTAACTACCTCAATTACATCGCAAAATCTGAAACAAGAAGACCTAAGATATAAGTAGCCCATTTAGAGGTGTTGACAAACAAGTATTATTGCGAGGAAATAATGCACGTGGCAAGCTCTGCTGAACATTATCAAATAAAACTCACTAAGCTCCCGCAGCTCCGTCCGCATGATAGTTATTTTCCATACATACTTGCATACCGTATTCTATCGCATGGCAAAAGTATTTGTAAAAAAAAAAGAATTGCCAAGCTATCTTCATACCAAATTTTTAAAGAAACTGTTTAGTAGTTTTAGCATGATTGAGTAGAGTAACAAATTTCGAATTTCTGATATTGGGCGGTTTTCCATTAGCCGGCTCGGCACCGGCGAACAATGAACCGCCGCCGGTGCCATCGCCGACGAATGGAGAAACGCGCGATATATTTTCATACATTCTTGCGTCGCCGTTTGTGGAAAATCTCCCATTAGTAATGTCCATGCACCTTAACATATAATTCTTTTTTTAATGAGAAACTTTAATTACCTGCCCAGTGGTATTTTTGTAAGCATGCTAGTTGCTTTTTCTGGATCAGCCCAAGCTCTGCGACCTAGTTCTGTAAGTACCACCGTCGGATTGACTGTGTTGACTCGAATGCCGTGAGCTCCTAACTCTACAGCCATGACGCGAGTCATAGCATCCAGAGCCCCCTTAGATGCACAGTAAGATAGGTGATCTTTAAAACCCGCCTGTAAATAATATTACAGTTAAATTTAACTGATAAATCTGAAAAAGATACTATGGTTGGTGAAAATCCAAAAAAGAAAATAAGTAGGATATAATAACTCAAGCAAGCACCTTTGAAGTTTGCGAGGATATATTTACGATGGTGCCTTTAATTCCATTCTCGATCATCTTTTTTGCTACAACTTGACTCACATTGAGGATAGCTTTAGCGTTAACCGTCATTGTGCTAAAAATTATGCTTATGTAATTAATATTAGTAACATAAATTGACACAAATTTATTGCTAGGTGGTAGAGCCTGTATACGGTTCGCCCGGGGCGGTACCACTGCCACACCCATTGCCGCCGTAAAATAATTATTTAACAATTGTGTTTCGGTCGGAAAGGTGTGGATGCCGGCTACACTCATACAAGAGGCGACCACCTTAGTCCTCAAGGG